>JADRCH010007377.1:370898-435756 GCA_019843965.1 Rhynchomys soricoides | reverse complement strand
TTATTATTTATTTATCTATTTATTTATACTACAGATTTTATTCCCCTCCTGGTCCACCCTCCCACTGTTCCACATCCCATACCTCCACCCCACCCCCTGTCACCACAAGGATGTGCCAATGCTCCTACCTGTCACCACACCAGACCTCTAAATGCCCTGGGGCCTTCAGTCTCTTGAGGGATAGGTACATCTTCTCTGACTAAAGCCAGAACTAGCAGTCCTCTGCTGTATCTGTGTTGGGTGTCTCAGATCAGCTGGTGTTTGCTTGTTTGGTCTTCCTGTGTCCGAGATATCTCAGGGGTCCAGGTTAATTGAGACTGCTGGTCCTCCTACAGCATTGCTCTCTTCCTCAGCTTCTTCTAGCTTTTCCCTAATTCAACCATAGGGGTCAGCAGCTTCTGTCCATTGGTTGGGTATAAATATCTGTACCTGACTCTTTCAGCTGCTTGTTGGGTCTTTCAGAGGGCAGTCATGATAGATCCATTTTTGTGAGAGCTCCATAGTCGTAGTAATAGTGTCAGGCTTTGGGGCCTCTCCTTGAGCTGGATCCCACTTTGGGCCTATTGCTGAACCATCTTTACCTCAGCCTCATCTCCATTTCCATCCCTGAAGTTCATAAATGTCTTCTGGTTCTGAGTTACCTCACTCAGGATGATATTTTCTAGTTCATTCCTTTTGCATCTAAAACTCAGGAGGTTCTTGTTCTTAATAGCTGAGTAGTATTCCACTGTGTAAATGAACTGCATTTTCTGTGTCCATTCTTCTGTCGTGGGACATCTGGGTTGTTTCCATCTTCTGGCTATCACAAACAAGGCTGTTATGGACATAGTGGAATACATGTCCATGTGGCATGGTAGGGCATCTTTTGGGTCTATTCCCAGCAGCATTATCACTGAGTCTTCAGGTATATCTATTTCCAATTTTCTTAGGAATCTGCAGATTGATTTCCAGGGTGGTTGTACCAGTTTACTATCCCACCAACAATGAAGGAGTGTCCCTGTTTCTCCACATCCTCGCCAACAGCTGACATTTGTTGTCACCTGAGGTTTTTATCTTAGCCATTCTGATTGGCTTAAGGCAGAATCTCCCGGTCGTTTTTGATTTGCATTTCTCTGATCACTAAGTACTTTGAACATTTCTTGAGGTTCTTCACAGACATTGGAGATTCCTCTGTTGTGAATTCTCTGCTTAGCTTCCCCCCCCCCCCATCTTTTGAATGGGTTGTTTGATTTTTGGACATTAGCTTCTTGAGTTCTTTATATATTTTGGATATTAGCCCTCTATAGGATGTGGGGCATATGAAGTTGTTTTTCCCAGTCTGTAAGTTGCTGATTTGTCTTATTGACCATGTCCATTGCTCTACAGAAGCTGTCCAGTTTCTTGAGGTCCCATTTACCAATTCTTGGTTTTAGAGTGTGAGCCTTTGTAATTCTGTTTAGAAAATTTCCCTCTGTGCCAATGAGTTCAAGGTTCTTTCCCACTTTCTCCTTTATTAAATTCAATGTATCTAGTTTTATGTTGAGGTCCTTGATACATTTAGACTTGAGCTTTGTGCAAGGTGACAAATATGGATCTATTTTCATTTTTATACGTACATACAGCAAGTTAGTCCAGCCCAATTTATTGAAGATGCTTTCTTTTTCCCATTGTGTATTTTTGGCTTTGTCAAAGATCAAGTGTGCATAAGTGTTTGGTTTTATTTCTGTGTCATCAATTCTACTCCAGTGATCATCTTTTCTGTCTCTGGAGTGTAAAAAAAAAATTTAAAAAGTACTAAATATAAAATCTTGTTTTAATAGGCCTTTTACATTTGTACAGAGCTGACTGCATGATTTTCTAGAGTCCATGTGAAATGAACATGGTAACTTATAGTATATATTAATTTTTTTCTGATATCAGTATCAACCTAACTAGAGCACCTAACAAGCACAGGCCCCAATATGATTGGACATACTCACAAAGAGAGTCATGCCAAGTGTTGAAATATCCAATAGCTCCATTCAAAATACTATGAATAAGCCAATGCCTCTTTAAAAATTTCTCTGTCCCTTATTTTGGCCATGAAAAGACAAGGATAACTGAATCTTCTTAAATATTTTCGTAACCCTCAAAGCTTACTTTTCTTAAAGTCTATCATATAAGATGGTAATATTTATGTCTAGTTTCATTTTTCTTGGCCTACTTTTAATTTTCAAAAAAGTAACTGAGAATAATTTACCACAAGGATGTCACATAGTAGGTATACAATAAATGCTTCCCAGTACAATAAATATCTTTTACATTCTAGTCCTCCACTGGTAGGTATACACACAAAAATGGATTTTAAAGCTATGTAAGCAAATGAGTCAGAACAGTTTTTCAAACATTGCTGAACCAAGGGTGCTTTTCAAAAAGGACAACTTATCAAAACTAATTGTCTTGCTTTATTTATGACAGTTTTCTAAAGATTATAATACCAAAGCTTTGAACTTTGTTGATGCCAGATGAACTGGATCTGTGCCATATGAAAGTTCTTTGATGAATTTTAAAATTGTACCAGCTAAATATTGACATGCAACATTTGGCATGGGAATTGAAAAGTAATTTAGAAAGAAAACAAGTCAAGTCTATTCCCCATTGATATTTAATGATGTTTTCACTCCCTCAGAAGCCCCTAACACATTAGCACATTTTATCTTCTTTCATGTTCCCCTTAGTGTACTTTCTCATCCTTGTTTCTGTGTATCACAAGAGAGAATTTTCTAGTCTCCTATAGTGTTATTGTCTAGTAAAATAACTGCTCTGAGCGTAATTCTTAAAGGTAAACAGTTGTTAAAATTCAGCATTTAATTGGATAATTAAAATTTTAAGGAAGCATAGCAGCAATTTCCTTAGTATAAACTATCCTTAAAATTATACTCCCCAATCTTATTTTTACTATTCATGACATTTAGTTCCAAGCAGAGCCATTATTATGAGTTGTTAGTTTACAAAGAAGTGTGGTGAAAGGCTTGATCATCACAGAACATTACTAATTCATAATGCAGTATTACTGAGAATCTCCAAGTGTCTTCTCACACTCTAATACCACAGAATATCCATGCTGAATAGGGGAATATTCTGGGAACCTTCTGTGGCCTTCTCTAACTTAATCCTCTTTGTACAGGCTGAACAGTTTGGAGTCCTGATTTTGGTAGTTTTGAAATTTCATACAGTAAATGTATACTGTATTATTTAATTTAGATTAGTATTTCAAAGCTAATTTAATCTGATTACTACAGTTCACTAGGACACAAAATAATAGCTTATTAATAGTGGACTGATCTATTTCACTTGCAATTTAAATTTCCATAAATAATCCCTTGTATTGCATCGATACATAGAGAGAAGTTATTTAACTGGAATAAATAATTTAATAAAAATAAATCCCCAATGTATTCACTAATGATGCCACATTTCAAAACATATTCCTTATAATCTAGAAAAAAATGACGCACCATCACTAATTTGTAAATTAGGATGGCAAGATTTCAGGGGTAAATTTAAACAAAGAAAATCAGTATTTCAGAAGTGGAAGAAAAACAATTTTCCTGTTTGCTGATGACTTAAGTTTATTGCTGAGAAAGCAAATCAACATTACCTAAAATGATGATAAATACAACTCAGCAAAGAGAAAATGTGCCAAATCAGTATCATTTAATCATTTTCTATTTCTTCCCTGGATCAGGAAAGACTTACTTGGATACTTTAGTCATACTAAGTATCTTCCATAATTACAACACATAACATTCATATTCTATATCTAAGAAAATTTAAAGAAAGTGTTAACAAATTTTTTAAAAAGTTAATGAGCCATATTTCATATCAATGTAGCTTACTTTCATAGACCATACTCATAAGCAACAAATTATATTCCTGTCCCGCGCTACGGTCTCGCCAGCAAGAACGACGCGGCACACATAGGATCCTTCTGCAGTAAAGCTTTAATGCATCTTGAGAGGGAGAGCATAAGCTTGCCACGAGTGGAGACCCCGAACAATAGAACACCCGTCCCTTATATAGGTCACAGCGCTTGCCTGGGACATGGAGCTTCTCCATTGGCTCCTGCATCAGGCCAGATGCCGCCACGAGAGAGGCTGAGACTCTGAGGTGGAAAATTACCAGGTGCATGCGCACTAGCCTGTTTACAACTTGTCCTCGGCCAGATGTAGGCGCCATCTTGTAATGGCGAATGTGGGTGCTCAGGCGGCTTCCCACATATTCCACTAAACTACTTGCTGTGATTTGACAATCAACTTTACCTGATAGGTTCATATACCTGAACAATTCATTCCTTGCTGGTTGCAACATTTGGGAAGGATTTGGAAACTTAGTGTTGTAATCTCACTCTAGAAAATGGCTAATATTAGGGGTTTTAAAGCATGACCACATTCCCTAATTAACTTTCAACTCTCTTAGTGAAGATACAATTTGACCAGCTGTCCTCTGCTCATACTATAATGCCTTTTCCACCAATAGGGACTGTATCACGTAGATTTGTATTCCAAAACAAACCGTTCCCAAGTGATATAGTAAAACTACAGATAATAAAAATTAGAAAAGAATTGAGAGACAGATTATAATATTTATAAAAGGTTGGAACTTCCCAAGAATTAATCTATTAATAAACAAAAATCAATTGCATCACAATTCTAAAATAATACATACCTAGAAGGCAAACTAGAAATACATACCATGTTCATACATACACAATTAAATATCAAATTATTCTCCACAAATTGTTCTATAAACTTAATTAAATGGTAAAAATCACATCTTCTCAGAAAATTATCATTCTTATTTTATTTTATTCTTTTTAATTGAAAAGAACATTCAGACAGTATATTCTGATTATTGTGTTCTCTTCCCCAACTCCTCTAAGTTCTTTCCTACCTACATACCCCTCTGGATCCATACCCTTTATTTATCTTCTTAGGAAAGAAACATGAATCTTAATAATAAAAATGAAATAAACTAGGATTAAAATCCAAACATATAGTAGGACTAAAGAAACTAATTGAAGGAAAATCACACCCCCTAAGAAAAGATGTCAGTAGGTCCATTTGCTTGGAATATCCTTTTCTATCCTTTTACCCCAAGGTGATGTCTTTCGTTTGTGTTAAGGTATATTTCTTGGATGGAGCAGAAGAATAAAGCCCATTTTCACATCCATTCTAGTAATCTGTGTCTTTTTATTGGGGAATTAGACCACTGATACTGAAAATTGTCTTTAATTTTTTTGTGTGTAATTTCTTTTTTTATTGGTTATTTTTATTTATTTGTATTTCAAATGTTTCCCCCTTCCTGGTTTCCCCTCTGCAAACCCCCTATCACATACTCATTCCCCCAATACCCCCCTTTCTATGAGGGTGCTCCCCCACCCATTCACTCACAGCTCACTGCCGAGCATTCCACTATGCTGGGGCGTTGAGGATACGCATGACCAAGGGCCTCCCCACCCAGTGATGTCAGATTAGGCAATTCCTGACCCTCTGTATTTCTTTGCTGTCTTATACCACATCTGATCCTGCCTCCCTTTTTCCTCCCCCCTCCTCTCTCCATCCCAGGTCTCTCCCTTTCTCCACTTCTTGTAATTATTTTGTTCCCCTTTTAAGTATGACCGAAATGATTCACACTTTGGTCTTCCTTCTTCTTGAGCTTCATATGGTCTGTGAGTTGTACTGTAATTTAATTTTTTATTAATTATTTTATTTATTTACTTTTCAAATATTGTCCCCCTTCCTAGTCCCTGGCTCCATGATTCCACTACCCCATCCACCCTCCTCTTTGCCTCTAAGATGGTGTAACCCAACTCACTCCCATCTCATCCCTTTAGCTTCCTGCTTCTCTGGAGCAGCAAGCCTCTACAGGACAAAGGGCCTCCCCTCCCACTGAGGCTTGATAAGGCAGTCTTCTGCTATATATGGAGCAGGGGTCACAAGGCAGCCCATGTATGCTCTTTGGTTGGTTTAGCCCCTGGGAGCTCTGAGGGGTCCAATTAGTTGATAACGTTGTTCTTCCTTTGAGGTTAAAAGCCCCTTCCTCCTTCCATCACTCCCTTAATTCTTACACAGGAGTCCCTAGGCTCAGTCCAATATTTGGCTATATCTGCATCTGTCTCAGTCAGGAGATTGTAGAACCTCTTAGAGCTCAGCCATACCAGGCTCCTGTCTGTAAGCACATTTTAGCATCAGCAATAATATAGGGATTTTGGTGCCTGCACATGTAATGTGTCCCAAGTTTGAACTGTCTCTGAATGAACTTTCCTTCTGCCTCTGCTCCATTTTTTTGCCCCTGCATTCCCTTTAGACAGGAATAATTCTGGGTCAAAAAAAATTGAGATTGGTGGGTGACTCCATTACTCAACTTGGGTGGTCTCTTCAGGTTCTATCTCCCCACTGTTGGGCATTTGGCTAATATCATCTCCATTGGGTCCTGGTAGCCTCTCACATCCCTGGTGTGTGGTACTTTCCAGTGGTTCCCCCATTATCAACCCCACACTGCTGCAGCTGCATATTTTTATTTATTCTCCTGTCCATCTAGGTTTCTCTTCTGTCTCCCCCACACCTGGTCTTGACTTCTTTTCCTTCCTTTTCCCCTCTCCCACCCAGGACCCTCCCTCTTTCTACCTCCCATGTTTATTTTGTTTCCCTTTTAAGTGGGATTGAAACATCCACACTTGGTCCTTCCTTCTCGTTAAGCTTCCTATGGTCTTTCAGTTATATCATGGGTATTCTGAACTTTTGGCTAATATCCATTTATCAGTGAGTACATACCATGTATATTCTTTTGGTTACCTCACTCAGGATTATATTTTCTAGTTCTATACATTTACCTGCAAAATTTATGTTTTCAATTAGTAGTGTGCCCTGGCCTGCAGGGGTTCAGTGGGACCTGAGGAAAGGGTGAGAGAATGGGGGACAAGAGGCGCGAAGGAGAGCAAGTTGTGATCTGATCAAGCTCTCAAACTTTATTTCTAAGCTGTGGCTTATAAAGGCAAGCAAGCAGGAAGATTACACAAGACACATGGCCAATCCACTATCATAAACACCCTCCAGAAAGTACTAGATGTTCTTTCAGTTCCTGGAACATAAAACCACAGAGTCCTTCTTTTATAGTAACAGGCCAGGTTTCCCAGAAACAGAGAGCATGTAAGTGGGTTTTGGCTCCCAGCATTTCCTCACTTTTTATCAAGGTAAATGAGGTTGGTGAGCAGTGTGCAATGATGACAATGTTATGGAGATGAAATGGGCTTAAACCAGATGGGGGAAGTATTGACTTGATCCTCCGATTGTTTCTTTTGACCATTGATTTTCCTCCATGTCTTTTTGGGGAGGAGAGGCTTTTGCCCCTGCAGACTCCGAGGATCTCTTAACCATCACAGCATGTGGCTAAGGGGAAGATCGACACCAACCTCTATGCAATCAGGTTTGCTTCACAGGGGACTCAGAGATAGACATTTAGGGTCCTCCCCTTGCTGTACTTAGTCTCGAACCACTTGTAGATACCCACGTCTATACAGGTGAGCTTTAATATGAGTGTTACACAGCTCCCAAAGTAGTTATGTCATCATATGACTCAGCCAGACCTCTATCAGCCAGATAGAACTTTTGCCTCTGCATCTTGGGTTTAAGGCGAGATCTCTATGATACCCAGGGCAAACATAGAAGGTAAGCATTCGCAGCATGCTCCTTCTATCTTTTGGTCCACAACCACCCCATGTATCAAGACCATGACTCCCAAGAGGGGAGAGTGATGAGGGATCTTTTTGAAGGTCAGCATATCCCTCCATATCCCAGTTAGCTGGAACACCCATGGTTAATTTGCAAAGATCGGGATAAAGACTAGGCCACCAGGAGTTGTGGTGTGCAATTTTAGACGTGCTCCATATGATGTCACCCTCTCCATTTATTACCAACCAAGTGAGATTGATGGATTAATGAAGGTTAGTTCTCTCTTCAGTAATGGGCAGCAGGGTGGTCACCAGAGCTATCATTCTTGTCAGGGTGTGATCCATTCTCCGTGACCTGTGAAGGAAGGGAAAGAGGATCTCAGGAAAACTCCTTTCCCTGGATTCATAGTTTGTTCTAGAGGTGACAGCAGAGGATGGTTGTGATTGGGGTGTATCTATATGTTTCACCAGCCTTTCTGGTAGTCATCTGGAAGCACCCTCCTTGGTGTCAAAAAGACACACTGCCCCTCTTCCTCAGATGAGAACAGCATCAGGGACATTCCATACAGAAGTGAGAGGATCCTTCCACAAGGCTGTGGAATAATTTTTGTTTGTTTTGGGGTGCCCAAGGCTGTCGTTCGGCCTTAGGGGCCCCACATTCTCTGGAGAAATGCACCGGTTGTTTGCAATTAAAGCAAGTCTCTGGGAGACTGCCCTGGGTAAAATATTTTAGAGCTGCCCCAATAGCTAGGCCAATAGAATGGGCCGAGACAATGCCTGCACAAAGTTTAATATAGCCTGAAATATCCTTGCCACTATGGTGAGACCTTGACAAGCAGGGTTTGCATCTTCAAAAGCAAGATGTTTAATGAATTCACTTTCATTTGCATCTCAGCTTGCGAACAAGCCTTTTAGCAGCATCTGTAAGACAGCTAATAAAAAGACACCCTTCACAATTGTCACAAACAATATAAAATATCTTAGTGTGACTCCAAACAAGTGAAAGATCTGTATGAAAAGAACTTCAAGTCTCTGAAGAAAGAAATCGAAGAAGACCTCAGAAGATGGAAAGACCTCCTATGCTCATGGATTGGCAGGATTAATATAGTTAAAATGGCCATCCTGCTGAAAGCAATCTACAGATTCAATACAATTCCATCAAAATCCCAACTCAATTCTTCATAGACTTAGAAAGAGCAATTCTCAAATTCATATCGAACAACAAAAAACCAAGGATAGCAAAAACTATTCTCAACAATAAAAGGAATTCTGGGTGAATCAGCCTCCCTGACATCAGCTATACTACAGAGCAGTTGTGATAAAAACTGCATGGTATTGGTACAGTGACAGGCAGGTAGATCAATGGAATAGAATCGAAGACCCAGAAATGAACCCATACACTTATGGTCACTTGATCTTTGACAAAGGAGCTAAAACCATCCAGTGTAAAAAGACAGCATCTTCAACAAATGGTGCCGGTTCAACTGGGGGTCTACATGTAGAAGATTGTGAATTGATCCATTCCTATCTCCCTGTACAAACCTCAAGTCCAAGTGGATCAAGGACCGCCACATAAAACCAGATACACTGAATGTAATAAAAGAGAAAGTGGGAAAATATCTCGAACACATGGGCACAAGGGAAAAGTTCCTGAACAGAACACCAATGGCTTGTGCTTTAAGATCAAGAACTGACAGATGGGACCTCATAAAATTACAAAGCTTCTGTAAGGCAAAGGACACTGTCAATAGGACAAAACAGCAACCTACAGATTGGGAAAAGGTCTTTACGAATCCTACGTCCGATAGAGGGCTAATATCCAAAGTATACAAAGAACTCAAGAAGCTAGACTCCAGAGATCCAAATAACCCTATCAAAAAATGGGGAAGAGAGCTAAACAGAATTCTCAACTGAGGATTCTTGAATGGCCGAGCAGCACCTAAGGAAATGCTCAACATCCTTAGTCATCAGAGAAATGCAAATCAAAATAGCCCTGAGATTCTGCCTCACACCAGTCAGAATGAGTAAGATCAAAAATTCAGGTGACAGCAGATTCTAGCGAGGATGTAGGGAAAGAGGTGCACTCCCTCCATTGCTGGTGGGAATGCAAGCTGGAAAAACCTCTCTGGAAATCAGTTTGGCAGATTCTCAGAAAAATGAACATAATACTACCTGAGGACTCAGCTACTCCACTACTGGGCATATACCCAGAAGATGCTCCAACAAGTAATAAAAACACATGTTCCACTATGTTTATAGCAGCCATATTTATAATAGCCAGGAACTGGAAACAATCTAGATGTCCCTCAACAAAGGAATGGATACAGAAAATGTGGTACATTTACACAATGGAATATTACTCAGGTATTAAAAACAAGGACTTCATGAAATTCGCAGACAAATGGATGGAACTTGAAAATGTCATCCTGAGCAAGGTAACGCAGTACAAAAGAATGAACATGGTATGTACTCACTGTTAAGTAGTTATTAGCTCAAAAGTTTGAAATACCCAAGAGTCACTTTGCAGCAACATTAGGGCTGAGTATGAGGTCCCAGGTTGAGTACTTGGAGAAGGGACTGAAGGAGCTGAGGGATTTTGCAACCCCATGCAGGGAGCAACAGTGGCAACTGGCCTGAGCCCTCGATACTCCTGGAGACTGAATCACCAACCAAAGAATACACATGGAGGGATTCACGGCGCTGGCCACATATGTGGCAGAGGAGGGTCTTGTTAGGCATCAGGGGAGCAGAGGCCTTCGGTTGGAGGGTGTTAGATTCCCTAGTATAGGAGAATGCCAAGGAGAGAAGAGGAGAGTGAATGGGTGGGTGGGTGGGTGGGGAAATACTTCCCTTAGTGGCAGTGGGGAGGGGGAATAGAATGGGGAGGTTCCAAAGGGGAGATCTGGAAAGGGGGAAACATTTGAAATCTAAATAAAGTATGAAAAAATTAAAAAAAAATTGTAATAAAAAAATTGCTATAGGGCTCATCTGGACCTTGCCTTATTTGGTCAGGGAGGTGGTTGCCAACCCTTTAGGGGGAAGTCTTTTCCAGGCTTTAAGGCCAGCATTTTGTATCTGAGATAAAAGACTGGGTGGAAACTTAGCCTGTTTTTCATTGGTTGAAAGCCCCTTCAGCTCCTTCCATCACTCCCTTAATTCTTACACAGGGGTCTCAAGGCTCAGTCCAAATTTTGGCTGTATCTGCATCTGTCTCAGTCAAGAGATGGTACAACCTCTCAGAACACAGCCATACCAGGCTCCTGCCTGCAAGCACATTTTAGCATCAGCAATATTACAGGGCCATTATACTGATATTTATCAGATGTCTATAACACTTGCTGAAGTTACCCCTTAATATTTCCATTTGACCAGTACTGTGTCCTTCCTTATCTTTTTTGATATCTTTTAGTTGAAAGTTGATTTTATTCGGTATTAGAATGGCTACTACAGCTTGTTTCTTGTGACCATTTGCTTGGAAAATTTATTTCCAACATTTTACTCTGAGGTAGTGTCTGTGTTTGTAACTGACATGTGTTTCCTGTATGCAGCAAAATGATGGCTCCTGTTTACATATCCAGTCTGTTAGTCTCTGGCTTTTTATTGGGAAATTGAGTCCAGTGATGTTAAGAGATGTTAAGGAATAGTGATTGTTGCTTCCTGTTATTTTCAATGTTATTTTTATGTTTGTGTGGCTATCTTCTTTTGGGTTTGTGGAAACATGACTTTCTTACTTTTTGGGGGGTGTAGTTTCCCTTCTTGAGTTGGTATTTTCCCTCTATTATTCTTTGTAGGGCTGGATTTGTGGAAACAGCTTGTGTAAATTTGGTTTTGTCATGGAATATCTTGTTTTCTCTGTCTATGATAATTGAGTGTTTTACTGGGTATAGTAGCCTGGACTGACATTTGTGTTCTCTTAGGGTCTGTATGACATGTGCCCAGGATCTTCTAGTATTCATAGTCTCTGGTGAGAATCTGATGTAATTCTGTTAGGTCTGCCTTTATATGTTACTGGATCATTTTTTTTAAATTTCTTTTAACAATCTTTCTTTGTTTAGTGCATTTGGTGTTTTGATTACTATGTGATGGGAGGAATTTCTTTTCTAGTCCAGACTGTTTGGAGTTCTGTAGGCTTCTTGTATGTTCATGGACATCTCTTTTTTTATGTTAGGGAAGTTTTCTTCTATAATTGTGATGAAGATTACTGGCCCTTTATGTTGGAAATCTTCATTTCCTCTATTCCTATTATCCTTAGGTTTAGTCTTCTCATTGTATCCTAGATTTCCTGGATTTTCTGGGTTAAGAGTTCTTGCTTTTTGCATTTTTTTGACTGTTGTATCAATGTTTTCTATGCTATCTTCTGAACCTGAGATTGTCTCTTCTATCTCTTGTATTCTGTTTGTGGTGCTTTCATCTATGATTATTGATCTCTTTCCTAGGTTTTCTAAATCCAGGGTTGTCTAACTTTGTGATTTCTTTATTGTTTCTATATCTATTTTCAGATCCTGGATGGTTTTGTTCATTCCCTTCCCCTGTTTGATTTTTTTTCCTGTAATTTTTAAAGGGATTTTTGTGTTTCCTCTGTAATGGCTTTATCCTGTTTACCTGTGTTCTCTTATATTTCTTTAAGGAAGTTATTTATGTCCTTCTTAAAGTCCTCTATCATCATGATGAGAAGTGATTTTAGACCAGAATGTTGCTTTTCTGATTTGATGGTGTATCTAAGACTTGCTATGTTGGGAGAGTTAGGTTCTGATGATGCCAAGTAACCTTTGTTTCTATTGCTTGTGTACTTATGCTTGGTCTTGTCATCTGGTTATCTCTAGTGCTACCTGCCCTCATTATATCTGACTGGAGCCTGTCCTTCTTGTGATCCTGGTTGTGTCAAAACTCCTCAGTGTCCAGCTATTTCAAGGATCCTGTGATTCTGGAATCCTTTGATCCAGAGATTCTGGGTGTGTCATAGCTCCTGGGAGTCAAGCTGCATCTGGGATATTGAGATCCTGGTGTGACCAAGCTCCTAGGATACTCTGTTCCTGTGATCCTGGGCATGTTAGAACACCTTGGAGTTGATCCTCTTCCAGGTGTTGTGGGACTGCCTGAGGGATTTGCTCCCAAAGTCTGCTCAGGGCACCAGCTCAGACCTGACAGAGTCTGTGCCACTGGTCCAGCAGGGTTCCTGGGTCCCTGGATCCTGTTGGTCCCAGTTACTCCTGGTGTTGGGACAGATGTTGTGTCTTCATCACTTCTGATCTTATGATCCTGGGCATTTTAGAGGGTGTGGGAGTGGAGCTTCCTCAGAGTGTTGTGGGACTGTCTGAAGAGTTCATGCCCAAGGTCTGCTCAGGGCACCTGCCTAGTGCATATTTTCTTTATTTCCATTTCAAATGTTATCCTCTTTCCTGGTTTTGGCCCAAAAAAAACACTTATCACATTCCTCCTCCCCCAACTACTATGAGGGTTTTGCCCCAACCACCTACCCACTCCCACCTCCCTGCCCTCAAATTCCCCTACACTGGGGCATCCATCAAGCAGTCATTGTGCCAAGGGTCTCTAAACCATTGGTCTGTACCATTGATGTCTAAGAAGGCCATCCTCTGCTACATATGCAGCTGGAGTCATGAGTCCTTCCTTGTGTACTCCTTGGTTGGTGGCTTAGTCCCTGGGAGCTCTGAGGGGTCTGGTTGGTTAACATTGTTCTTCTTCCTATGTGTTTGCAAACCCCTTCAGCTCCCTTCAGCTTCCTTCTTTTCCTTCAGCTTCCTTCTTTACTCTAACTCCTCCATTGGCGACCTAGTGCTCAGTCCAATGGTTAGTTGCAAGCATCTGCTTTTGTATTTGAAAGGCTCTGGCAGAGCCTCTCAGGAGACTGCTATATCAGGTTCCTTTCTGCAAGCACTTCTTGGCATCTACAATAATGTCTGGGTTGGTGACTATATATGGGATGGATCCCCATTTGGGGCAGCCTCTGGATGGCCATTACTTCAGTCTCTGCTCTATAATTTGTCTCCATACTTGTTCCAGTGAGTATTTTCTTCACCTTTCTAAGAAGGACTGAAGCACTCACACGTTGGTCTCCCTTCTTCTTGAACTTCATGTGGTCTGTGTTCAACATCCTTAGTCATTAGGGAAATGCAATTCAAAACAACCCTGAGATTCCACCTCACAGCAATCATAAAGGCTAGGATCAAAAACTCAGGTGAGAGGCAGATGCGGGCAAGGATGTGGAGAAAGAGGAACTCTCCTCCATTGCTGGTGGGATTGCAAGCTGGTACAACCACTCTGGAAATAAGTCTGGCAGTTCCTTAGAAAATTAGATATAGCATTACCTGAGGACACAGCTAAACCACTCCTGGGCATATACTCAAAAGTTTCTCCAACATATAACAAGGAGATATGCTCCATTGTGTTCATAGGAGCCTCATTTATAATACCCAGAAGCTGGAAACAACCCAGGTGTCCTTCGACAGAGGAATGGATATAGAACATATAATACATTTACACAATGGACTATTACTCAGCTATTAAAACAAAGAATTCATGAAATTCTTAGGCAAATGGTAGATGGAACTGGAAAATATCATCCTGAGTGAGGCAATTCAATCACAAATGTACACACATGGCATGCACTCGCTGATAAACGAATATTAGCCCAGCTCAGAATGCTCAATCTGGGTTTCTTATCCTTCTTGTATTTACTTATTCTTTTATTTTAGCTTTTCATAGTTTACCAGATTTCCTATATGCTTTGTGCTTCTATTTTATTTCATTTTTTACATTTAATATCATATTTGTCCAAGGCATTCAATTTTTCAATTGCATCTTTAATGCCCAGGATTCTCTCTTCCATCTGTTGTAATTTGATAGTAAAGTTCACCTTTGAAGTTTCTGTTTCAGTTCCTAAATCTTTAATTTAATGAAAGCAGTGCTAAGTGAAAAGTTCATATCAGTAAGTGCATTTATGAAGAAATTGGAGAGATCTCATAACAGTAGTTTAAAAGTACATCTGAAAGCTCTAGAAAAAAAGAAAAAGAAACAAAGACACCCAAGAAGGATAGACAGCAGGAAATAATAAAAATCAGGGCTGGAATCAATCAAATAGAAACAACAAACCAATACATAGAATCAATGAAACCAAAAGCTGGTTCTTTGAGAAAATCAACCAGATAGACAAAGCCTTATCCAAACTAAATAAAAGACAAAGAGAAAATGTCCAAATAATCAAAGTCATAAATGAAAAGGGAGATAAAGCCAATGAGGACATTCAAAGAATCATTAGATATTAATTCAAAAACCAAAAGCCAAAAACCAAAAAACAAAAATCAAAAACTCCACAAAATTGGCAACTTTTACCAAAATAAATGATTTTCTATACAGATACCACTTAACAAAATTAAATCAACATCAGTTAAGGTATTTCAACAGCCCTATAATCCCTAAGTAAGTACCATGTTTCATTGAAAGTATCACAACGACAACAACAACAACAACAACAACAGCAACAACAACAACAACAAAGCAATCCCTGGCCAAATGGTTTTAGCACAGAACTTTGCCAGATTTTCAAAGAAGAGATAATATTAATATTGCTCAGAGTGTTTCTCAAAATATAGACAAAACACTTGCAAACTCAGAACACTACCAAATAAGACTACATGCACCCTGATACCTAAGCCACACAAAGACAGAAAATTTCTCTTATGAACATTAATGCAAAAATACTCAGTAAAGTATTTGCAAACTAAATCCAGGAACACATAAAATATCCACTATGACCAAGTAAGCTTTATCCCAAGGATTCAGGGGTGGTCCAATATATGAAAACCCATCAATATAATCCACCATTTAAACCAACTGAAAGAAAAAAAATATACATTATCATCAAATTGGATGTTGAAAAAGCCTTTGAACATCTATAGCTCACTCTATGACTTTTTACTATATGTTGCTCTTTATGATAGTCAATTTTATGTGTCATTGCGGCTAATTCACCAGTACACAGATGTTTTCTCAACAGTCACTCTAAATTCCTGTGAAGACAGTTTTAGAATAGATTAATATTTACTTCAGTATACAGTGAATGGTTTATCTCTATCATACGATCAAGTATCATCCAATCAGTTGGGGAATTTTCTAGTTTATAGTGTCAGGGTCTCAATAAGTAAGATAGTCTCAAACTCATGAAGATCCTCTTGTATCTCAAATTTTGAGATTACAGGCAAGCATCACCATACCTATTATTATTTAGTGTTTTCAATAGAAAAGAGGACTGACATTTCAAAGGAGTGGAATTCTGTGAGAATACCACAACTTTAATTTTTCTTAGGTCTTCACGATGCTTACAATGAAGACTTTAGATTGTCTACCTTTCAGTACAACATGAATTATTTATTTATTATATTTTGTTATTTAAAATAACTGTAAAATTTAATTATATTTTATAGTATTACTTTCCTCATGAAGGTCTTCCAGATCCTCTCCCTGTCCTTACCCACCCAACATTAAATTCTTTCTCATAAACACAAACATAACCCCAATATAACAACCACCTCCTAAAACCAAGAAAAAAAATAACTCACTTAAAAAAATCTACAAAACTGTAACAAAATAAAAGCACACAAACCAAAAGCACACACACAAACACACACACACACACACACACACACACACACACACACACAATTGAGTGCATTATATATTGGTCAACTACTCCTGAACATGCTTGTTCTCAAATGGTTGATATCATTTTTTTAAATTCTATTTCAACTTTCAATGACAGAATTATTTTCTTCATTTTTTTCTGTTTGTATTTTCATAAACTTCATTAATGCATGTATTTATATCCTTTTAAAGAAGCTTTAACATATTTATAAATACTACTTTGAAATTCTTGACTACTGTTTTAGCCATCTTGCATTCCTCATGGCCTACTCTGATAGGTTGTGGGAGTCTAATGAAGACATATTGTCCTAGCTGTTATTGATTGCATTTTTATCCTGTCGCCTAGATAAATTTGTTTGAGAAGACTGTAATTCTATGTGTTGATGACAGTTTTTGTCTCTGTTGGGTCAATATTTTGTTCCTTTGTTTCAGGTGCCCTCTCTGGGTCTTAGTAGAGTGTGGTGTCTGCAGGTTAGCTAGTATGAAATGCTTCTGAGATACTGCCTGGTATGGGCACTGGGGGGTTCTGGGTAGAATGTATGTCTAGGAACTGGAAGCTGACATGGCTGGGAATGAACTAGAATGAGATGAGGGTACAGATTGCAGCAAGAGAAAATCAGGTGTTCCAGCGTTTGCAGAGTCTGCTAGGGATGTGGGCAGAGAGGGAGGAGAAGACACAGGAGGTAGATTGCCACACAGTTAAACATTGAACTGGGAGATAGTATTTGGAGGGAGGAAGGAAAGTATAAATTCTCTACTTATTCATGTGGCCAAAGTGGTCTGTGGGTGCCAGGGAATGGCTGTGGAAGTTGGCAGTTGAGATAAATGGATAACCATCAATCTGCCTATAGATTTTGTATGAATGAAATAAAGGATAATCAAAACTATCAAAGTCTGTACAAGAAAGAATGTAGAATAGATTTAAACAGTCCAACTTTAGTCTATACCTAGTAAGTTTCTTTTAAAATTTTCCTTTGGTTTAACACAGCCCGTAATACATTATAAAATATAGTACAAACATAGAAATAGGAAATGAAGTACTGGTGAATTTCTCAGTCACCTTTTTGTTCCAAGTGGCTTTTTCTTGCAAGTCTTGCTCTCAGCCTACCCATGTAACCTATTTTTTTGTGTACTTTCACACATCTCTCTGTCTTTTCACCACAATAATCTTATCACTAATAATATCATATAGTTTCATGTCAATCATTTTCAATAATCTGTGAGTTTCAGAAGAAGAAAAGTTAAGTACTTTTCTTTTCTTATTCAGAATGCCTTGGCAAAGAAGGATGCTTGCTAAATATATGTTAAATATATAGTTGAATTGAAAGTAATTTAAAACAAACTTTATTGAACAACAGATAAACATTTATTAATAAACAGTGGTTCTTTAGGGCTTGAATGGAGGATAGTAGATCAACTTCATGACGCTCAGCATATTTGTGGGTTTCTCCATGGGGTTTGAAGAAAATATCAGAAATTATGCATGTTTGCTTCAGAAATTAATGATCAGAGCTATGAATAGCACAAAGTTGAGAATTTTAACTCCCCAAGCAATATTTCATCTTTACTGACAAGTATATTGGAGAAAACAAGCTGATGTTATTTTTCCTTCTCTCTCATGACATTTTGGCACAATTTTATTAATACTAATTTGTGGAGATGGAATATTATTCATTCAACATTTTTATTCAACCACTGTTATGAAAGTAAACTATGATAAAATTATATTGCTGTTTCTTATTGATCATTTTCTTTTTATCTTTGCCTTTAGATAAGAAAAAAAATAGAAAGTAACAATGAGAAAAATGAACTGTATATACCCATATAAAGCATTTGAATCTTTATTGAATATACATAGATATATAATAACATTCATGAAGATCTTCAAGCTCAATGTCATACCTTGAAACATTTGTTCTGAACTTCATATTTCACAATATTAACTTTATATCTATCAAAATACCTATAGACCTGTTATTAGTAGCTATAAAAAGATAATATTCGTCTAAAGCATTTCTCCATCATCTGTCGAGCAACAAAGATATATTAAATTTGTATTAAAATTTGTTGTTGTTCTCTTGCCTTTCCAAAAAGTTATTTTAACTGTACTAGCTAAAGGATGTCTCTGTGCCACATCTACAGGAATAAAAAATAAAAATAAGAGACTTTTTTTTTTTTGGCTGAAATTGAATAATATACCTGTCAAGTTGGCTTTATAACTTCTGAAATAGTATGATGTAAAGGTGACAGAATAGCATCTTTTTTGTCTAACGGAGTATAAGGGTAGGACTCTGCCAGTGCCAAGCAAGATTTCATTATATGTATGAGGCATTTCAGAGGACAAATTGTTTATATTGAGCTAGACACACACACAGACACACACACACACACACACACACACACACACACACATCAGCGAAGTACTTGCTCATCCTGAGAAAAGTTGATTAGCATCTTGCAGCCTCAATAACAGTGCCTTCATTGAATGATTAATGTAAGAGTTAAAACAGAAAATATGGAAACTTAGTGTTATGGTATATCATGTATGATACATAAATTCTACTTGGAAGAATAAATGATTTTCCATGTGAAAACTATATACCAAAATAAGACCTAAATGATACATTTGAGAAATTACCATATGGGTTGAGGGACTGAAGTATCCATGTTGAAAGCAAAAGCCACTAATATTACATATACCTAGCAAAATACCTTTGAATATGGTAAAAAACCAACAACTGATTGAGAATGAATTAAAATAGGTTGCTGTGATATGACAGCATGGGCAGTGAATTGATTTTGTAAATAAAAATTACATAGATTAAGGAAGAAATTATTGTTCTTTGGGGTGAGAACTTTGTAAGGACTAGCTTTTGGTATAAATGCATTGGACATAAGCCAAATGGTTAGTTTATTCCACACAAACTTACTTGGATAATAGTGGCTATTTTATATATGCCTCGTGTTTTGAAAACGCATTTGCTTTTACATATTATCCCTACATTTTGCCACAGCACAACATTAAATAAAGAACTGAGAGCCTGTGAAAGAAAGTGACTTACAGAAAGCTTCAAACACAGAAAAGGACAGAAATAATGTCAATCACCACAAAAAGAGTTATCAGTCTTTTTTCTCCCATTTTACAACAACCTGTAGCATGCTTAATTTATTTCTGTATCACCTTCTATATTGCTAATTCTTCAGATATTGGAGTTTATCTAATATGGGTCTATATTTTGGCAGTGAATTTATCTATACACAAAATTGACTCAAGGAATGTTTAATAAATACAATGAATATTTCATAAATGACATGCAAACTTGTTCAGATAAATTAGTAAACTAATTTTATTCTCTCAAATACTTAACTAAACAGCTGAACAATAGATGAAAACAAACATAACAATTTAAAACTTAGTCTATACATCCTTGCACCTCTTTCTTGTTCTCACCCCCAATCTCTACACAGAGAGAAAGAGAGATAGAGAGACAGAAATAAAAGTATAGATAGATAGATAGATAGACAGACAGACAGTGAAACACTTAATCATGGATTGAGTAAGAAGCTTAGTTGGTAGAGTAGTTGTTTACCATTTGTGAAGTCTGATCCCCTGATCTGAAGGAACCAGGCCCTGAAATTCACAAATGTAATCCGAGAACTAGAAAGAAAAAAAAAATGGCCAGAACTATCAGGTCATCTTCCACTATATACTGACTTTGATACATATCCACCACCCCATAATAATATTATGTGACAGGAGGAATTTCTTTTCTGGTCCAATCTGTTTGGAGTTCTGTAGGCTTCTTGAATGTTTATGTTCATCTCTTTCTTTAGGTTAGGGAAGTTTTCTTCTATAATTTTGTTGACGATATTTATTGGCCCTTTGGGTTGGGAATCTTCACTTTCTTCTATACCTACTATCCTTAGGCTATTTCTTTTCATTTTGTCCATGATTTCCTGGATGTTTTGGGTGAGGAGTTCTTTGCTTTTCACATTTTCTTTGACTGTCGTGTCAATGTTTTCTATGGAATCTTCTGCACCTGAGATTCTCTCTTCTGTCTCTTGTATTGTGTTGGTGATGCTTGCATCTATGACTTCTGATCTCTTTCCTAGATTTTCTATCTTCAGTGCTGTCCTCTTTGTGATTTCTTTATTGTTTCTGTTTCCAATTTTATACCTTGGATAATTTTGTTCATTTCCATCACTTGTTTGGTTGTGTATTCCTGCAATTCTTTAAGAGATTTTTATGTTTCCTCTTTATGTACTTCTAGCTGTTCACCGGTGTTCTCCTGTATTTCTTTGAGGCAGTTATTTATGTCCTTCTTAAAGTATTCTATCATCATCATGAGATGTGATTTCAAATCAGAGTCTTGATTTTCTGATGTGTTGAGATATCCAGGGCTCCCTGTGGTGGAAGAACTGGGTTCTGATGATGCCAAGTAGACTTGCTTTCTGTTGCTTATCTTCTTGCTCTTGCCTCTTGCCATCCGCTTATCTCTGCTGTTAGCTGGTCTTGCTGTTTCTGTGGTTTGTCTGTCCTGCAAGCCTGTGTGTCAGTACTCTTGAGAGACCAGTTTTCTCTGGGAGGATTTTGGGTTTGGAGAGCTGTGGCACAAGTTCAGCTCCTGGTGCAGAAGGAAACTCTGAGGATCCTGTAGCAGGCTTCTCTGTTCCTGTGTCCTGAGGGCTTTGGGCAGGTCCCTCTTGATCCAGGTATTTAAGCAGGAATGGTGGCCTTACTTGTGCTCACAGGCGTGTCTGCATTCCTGGGAGACCAGGTCTCTTCTGGTAGTATTTGGTTATGTAGCACAGTGGCACAGAATCAGTTCAGGGCACTGCAGCACAAGATCACCTCCCAGCACAATCGGAAACTGGAAGGTTCTTGTCCCAGGCTGCTTCTTGTTTTCTGTGTCCTGAGTGCTCTGGGTTGGGTCCCTCTGAGCAGAAGTGGTATTCTTACCTGTGCTCACATGTGTGTCTACACTCCTGGGAGATCAGCTCTCTCCCGGTGGTATTTGGATATGGGACACTGTGGCACAGGATCAGCTCTGCACTGTGGTACAGGATCAGCTCTGGGCACAGATGGAAACCAGAAGGATCCTATAAATCCTGTTCTCAGTGTTGAGATTTTGTCTGGTTTAAACTTCTGCAGGTCTTATTTGTGAATGTGTAGGTAGTTGGGGAAGATGTGGGAGGAGTTGGACTATTGCTAAGAATATGATCAAAATATAGTTTATAAAAACCTTAACTTAAAATAAAAACAATAAAAAGCATAAAAAATAAAACATAACAAAAATTACCATCATAAAATTAATACCAAATTAACTCAACACGACGGAATATTTCTACCAATGACAACAATAGCATTCAAATAGAAGTAATCATCAGACATTACCAAAGGTTCTCAAGCAAGAAATTTAAAGTAATTTTATTTTGAAAAGTGAGTTAGCCATGTGGGAAGACATTGGTCCTCTAACACAAACTTCTTGCGCTGGACAGATAGTTCTTCAGTGGATAATGGCCAATGCCATTAATCCCTATGACCTTAGTTTGTTTTGTCAGACTCACATAGATGCAGTTAAATGACTCTACAAGCTTTTACTTGATTTTTACATACATGTACAGACATACAAACCAATACATGTCATTTAAAAAGTTAAAAGCCTTCTTAGAATTAAACTTCTTACAAAACAAGATAGTACTTGAACATGTTCTGTAAGATAGACTCATGGATTTTTATAAGAATAATAAAGTCAAAGGATAATAAGTAAAATTATAGACTGAATAACACCTACAGAGAGATAAGTACTAAAACTTATTTTTCTACAAACTCTACAGATAATTGATACAAGATAGCATTTTTAATTGGTGCCACAACATCCTGGCTGCACATATTTTTGGCTACTTTGCCTTCTTAGCAGCACAAATTCATATAAGATTGCAGAGTTATTTTACAGTCTGATTTTAATTACTGAATATTTTCATATAAATAGGTTATACATTTGGATTTACCAGTCTAGTAAGGTCTTATTGTGAAATGAACATCTTGTAATTTATTTTTGAGTATTTGGAGGTTGGAGGCATAGTACTAATTTTAGAATTATGATAGGCAAGTTTGTTCTGGCAGGCACTTAATATGCTTGTGAAACATCACTTTTTTGAAAGCATTTTAATTTTTAAAACATTTTAAAAATAATATTTATAATAATTCTTTGAGAATTTTAGTTTCTGTATTTTGATCATATCAAACTCTTTCAGTCTACTTCCACTTCTCCCCAACCAACATCCTATCCAGTCTCCTCTCTTTCTTGTTCTCTTTCTCTCTCTCTCTCTCTCTCTCTCTCTCTCTCTCTCACACACACACACACACACACACACCCCTAAATCCATAGAGTTCAATTAGTACTGATCAAATATTCTTGGCTATAGGATCTGGTCAACCTACTATATACCACAGACTTAAAACAAACAAACAAACAAACAAACCACAAAACAAAACAAAATAAAATAAAACAATACCAACCAACTTTCCCTTTCCTTTCAGTTACCAGTTGCCATTAGCACTTCAGGTAGGAGTGGGATTTAGTGCACACTTTCCCGTCTTCATACTAAAATTCTTCCTGGCTAGAAATAGTGCAGGACTTATGCAGGCTGTCACAATCTCTGTGAGCCATTTGTGGAACTGCACATTTCTGTCCAGATAATACTTTTTTCTTATGTTATCTAGCACTTCTGGCACTTAGCATCTTTCCAACAAAGATCAAAAAACTTTGCAGGAAAGAGTATGATATAGATAGTTGTACATATTTATCAAAATAAATCAAACTGCATCTAAAAATTAAATGTTTACTATCTTCTGCCTCTATAAGTTTTCTGTAAAATTATAATAAAATACGACAAAACAGTTAAACTTAAAAGAGAATGAGACAACCCAGCTTCCAGCACCAGGAATATCCCTGTTTGAATCTCCCTCCCCACCCCCCCCCCCCACCAAATCCTCTGGGGCACTCTTATCTTTCCTGAGCTACATGCTTTACCCCACTTTCTGATCTCCATTGCCCAGCCACCAATCCACTCATCTTCACAAGCCATGCTATACCAGGAACATCCATTTTAGACACTTCCTTCTGCCTTAAAATTCCTCCCCATCATTTGCCTTGTGGCACAGCAAGATGCTCTGAGATGTACTCTGCAACCTAAGTTCAATTGTCCATCCTAAGGCTGCATACTGGAGGCCTGTTGCACCATAAATATCCAGGTTAGGCTGCCTTCAATAGAACTGTAAAACAAGGAACATACAAGGACAACCAGATGAATAAAGGCCAGTATAAGAACACAATTAACAAGAGCCAGGGAAATATAACACTTTTAGGCCACAACGATAATACCTCAGCAAGCTCTGGATATTCTAACACAACCAAAGCACAAAAAAAAACATGACCTTCAATCCAATCTAACAAAGATAGCACAGGCCTTTACTGAGCAAATGAATAAATCCCTTAAAGAAATACAGGAAAACACAGTCAAACAGGTAGAGGATATTAAGAGGAAACAAATAAATCCCTTAAAGAAAGAGAGGACAATACAATTAAGTGAGTGAAGGAAAAGAATAAAACTGTTGAAGACCTGAAAATTGAAAGAGAGCATATAAAGAAAGCATAAACCAAGGAAATCCTGGAGGTGGAAAACATAGAGAAGAGAAGAGGAACAACAGAAAAAGCATCACCAAGAATAAAGGCAACCGAAGAATCTCAGGTGAAGAAATTAGGATAAAAGATATGGATACATAAGTCAAAGAAAATATAAAATTCTAAATTATTCATGCCACAAAACTTCTAGGATATCTTGGGTACTATACAAAATCTAATATAAGAATAATAGGAATAGAAGAAGGTAAAGACACCCAGCTCCAAGGCCCAGAAAATGTTTTCAACAAAATCATAGAATATCCCCAACCTAAAGAAAGAGATGGCTATAAATATACAAGATGCTTACAGAACACCAATTAGTTTAGACTAGAAAAGAAAATCTTCCTGCCACATAATAATCAAAACACAAAATCTACATGAACAAAGAAAGAATACTAAAAGCAGCAAGGGAAAAAAAGGCCAAGTAACATATAAAGGCATACCTATCAGAATTACACCATATTTCTCAATAGAGACATTAAAAGCTAGAAGCACGTGGGAAGATGTCTTATAGCCCCAAAGAAAGAGGGAAATACCTTTAAAAAGAAAGTGAAATACAGACAACTATATGAAGCAAATCTCTCAATTATTGAGAAAACATGTTCCAAGACAAACCCTAATTCAAACAATATCTATCCACAAATACAGACTTACACAAAATACTTCAAAAAAAGTCAACCCAGGGAAGTTAACTACACCAAAGAAAACAAAGAAATATATTTTTTCTAGCAAAAAAAATTCTCAATATCAAAAGATTTAGTTCCCCAGTAAAAAGACACAGGCTAACAGAATGGATGCAAAACCAAAACAAACCAAACCAATCCAAAACAAAACAAAAAAAAAATGGATGCATCATTCTGCAGAATACAAGAAACATACCTCAGCAACAGAGACAAGAATTACGTAAGGGTAAAAGGATCAAAAAATATATTCCAAGCAAATGGAAACAACAAGCAAGCTAGAATATCCATTTTAATATCTAATAAAATATACTACAACAAAAATTAACAAAAAAATATATGGGCAATGTCATTTCATATTCTAAGGGAAAAAATCCAAGAGGACTTCTCAATTCTGAACTCTATGCCCAAAATGCAAGGGCATCTACAATCATAAAATAAATATTACTAGAGCTTAAATCACACATTGAAACACAGACATTAATACTGGGAAAGTTCAACAGACCACCCTCTCCAACTGACAGGTCATAGAAACAGATTCTAAAGAGAAAGATAATAAAATTAACAGATGTTATGAATATTATCAATTGAATGGACCTAACAGATATTTGGAGAATAATTTGCACAAAGAGAAAATAGTATAATAGTATACTTTCTACCATGGCACCTTCTTCAAAATTGACCATATACTTGGTCACAAAGCAAGTCTCAAGAGATACAAGAAAATTTATATATATATATCCTTTTATTGTATCAGACCATCATGAATTAAATTTGGAGTTCAAAAACAACAGAAACAGCAGAAAGTTTACAAACTCATGGAAACTGGACATCTCCCTACTCAATGGTCACTGGGTCAGAGGAGAAATAATATAAGACTTTCTAGAATGTAATTTTAATTTTATCAAAGCCTATCTTTAATAATGGTCTTTAATGTATTAACCTCTCTTTTAGCCTACCACCCACCAGAGATATTGGAACAGAAAGCATAAGGGGGAAGTAAAACTGTTTAAAAATTGTTCATTGGAGCAACTTATATATGTATTGACTGGAAATTGGCCCTTCATTTCACAGGTCAGCAGTAGCAGATCAATCCATTCATAAAAAACGTCATGGATATACAAGCAGTCCAGTTACATAGAGTCAGGATAGCAAACAAGATTCAGAAACAGTGGTACTACCTAGCAGAGACAGCAAGACCTCAACCTTGGCACAAGTCAGCAGGAGGGACCAGGGGGAATGCATGGAGAAGTTCTTGCCTCTGCCTTTCTTATTGAAGAGAAGACCAATAAAGAAACTAGACCAAAAAGTGTTACATAGCCAGCTCTATAAGCAAGCCTAGCTCAGCCTTCATCACTCTCTGTCATGTCCTTTTTATACTTTCATCAAACATCACATGTCCTCCATGGGTCTTATCTCAGCAGGTGTCTCTGTCTCAGCTGACATCATTCTGCCAATTGGCTTAGTCCATGGAAGCAGCAAGAAACTCTAGCACACCACCAGAAGTTTCTTGGTGCATTTTTCTCTATGGAGTCCCAAGAAATGCAGCTCACCTATGCATGTAAGGCAGACCAATACATGTGTGTCATTTGTGAGGAATCCTTCATCATCTGCCCTTTAAGTGCTTGCTTTAGCAGAAGATTTTTTCACTTGTCTGCTTCAACGAAACATTCCTTCACAAATCTGCCTTAGCCTTTCACCTGTGTCCACTTCACCTAAACATTCCCTCACATATTGGCCCTAGCAAAACATTATCCAACTCACTGTCCAAAGAACTTTTAAGTTTCCACTTCACTAGAATACAATGAAAATGAAGGATACCATGTGCAAACATATTGGACACAGTGAAAGCCATAGTAAGAAGAAAGTTCATAGCACAAAGTCCATTTATAAAGAAATTAGAAGATTTTTATGCTAGGAATTTAAAAGTACACCTAAACACTCAAGAATAAAAAGGAAGAAAACATCCAAGATGAGTAGACAGCTAGAAATAAGTATGCTCAGGGCTGAAATCAATAAAGAAGAAAGAAAGAAAGAAAGAAAGAATGAAAGAAAGAAAGAAAGAAAGAAAGAAAGAAAGAAAGAAAGAACAACACAAAACTAATTACAAAGAATCAATGCAATCAAGACATGGTTTTCTGAGAAAACCAACCAGAGAGACAAATCTTTATCCAGAGTAACTAAAAGGCAGAGAGAAAGTATCCACCTAAACAAATCAAACATAAAAAGGAAGACATAACAACAGACAACAAAGAAATTCACAGTATCATTGGTCCTTACTTCAAAAGTTTGTAGTCCACAAAATTGGAAAATCCAAATGAAATAGATGATTTTAAATAGTTATATAAGCCCTAAGAAAATAGAAGTGGTCAATAAAAGATCCCAAACAAGAGAACCCCAGAGCCACAAGGTTTTAGAATAGAATTCTTCTAAACATTCAAAGAAAAGTTAATACCAATACTCCTCCAAGCATTCCACAAACATTAGAAACAGAAAGGGTATTGACAAACTCATTTTCAGTCCACAGTCACCCTAATACCTTAACCATACAAAGAAGAGGAAAAAGACAGAAAGAAAAATGAAAGAGAATTTCAGACCAGTTTCTCTTATGAATATTAATGGGAAATAGTCAATAAAATATTTTCAAACTAAATCCTAGAACACAAAATAAACAACATCCACCATGATGAAGTTGGCTTCATTCCAGGGATACAATATCATTCAATATATGAAAATCCATCAATGTGATCCACCATATAAGCATGAATGAAAATGATCACATGATCATCTCATTAATTGCTTAAAAAGCTTTTGACAAAATCCAATACCCCTTTATGTTAACAATCTTGGAGAAATCAGGAATACAACATGCATACCTAAGCATAATAAAACCAGTACACAGAAACCCAATAGCCCACATCAAATTAATTGGATAGAAACTGCAAACAATTCCACTAAAACCAAGCATAAGACAAGGATGCCCACTTTCTCCATATCTATTCAACAAAGTATTTGAAGTTCTATCTAGATATCTCAAAGAGATCAAGGGAAAATAAATTGGAAAGAAGTGAAAGTATCATTATTTGCAGATGATAAGATAGTATATACCAGTGGCACAAAAATTCTACTAGAGAACTTTGATAGGTGATAAATTCCTTCAGCAAGGTGAATGGATACACAACTAGCACCAAAAAAATAAAATAAAACTGTAGTCTTCTTTTATACAAATGAGAAAAGAGCTGAGGAAACAACCCCCTTTACAATAGCCTCAGATAGTATATCTTTGCATAAATCTAATCAAGCATGTGGAAGGCCTATATGACAGGAACTTAAAGTCTCTGAAGGAAGAAATTGAAGATTTCAGAAGATGTAAAGAACTCCCATTTTCATGGATCAGTAGGATTAACGTAGTCAAAATGGACCTATTACAAAAAGAATCTACAGATTCAAGGCAACAAAATTCTTTACAGAATTGAAAGAACAATTCCTAACCTTATATTGAAAAACAAACAGCCCAGGATAACTAAAACCATCCTGTATACTAAAAGAACTTCTGGAGGCATCACCATCCCTGATTTCAAGCTGTATTCAGAACAATAGTAATAAAAACAACATGATATTGGCATAAAAACAAAGGTTGATCAAAGAAATTGAATCAAATATTCAAAAGTAAACCCTCACATCTGCAGACTCTTCATTTTTTTTATAAAGAGGCCAAAACTGTACAATTTAAAATAAGAAAGTAATAAATGCTGCTGGTCCAAATAGATGTTGTCATATAAAAGAATGCAAATAAAACCATTTTTATCACCTTTCCCAAAACACAAGTGCAACTGGATCAAAGTCCCCAACATAAAACTCTCCACATTAAAACCAGTAGAAGAGAAAGAATATGGGAAACTTCCTTGAATATATTGGCACAGGAGACAAATTCCTGTAATGAACACCAATAGTTCAGGCACTAAGATCAACAATTAATAAATGGTACCTCAAGAAACTGAAAAACTTTTGGAAGACTAAGGACACCATCAATTAGATAAAACGATAACTGACTTAATTGGAAAATATTTTTCCAACCCTACATCAGAGGAATAATATCCAAAATATATGAAGAACTAATGAAAGTAGAAACCAAGAAACCAAATATCTGAATTTAAAAGTTGGGTATAGAGTGAAACAGAGAATTATCAACAGAGGAATCTTGAATCGCTGAGAATCACTTAGAGAAATGTTCAAAGTCCTTAGTCATCAGGGAAATGTAAATAAAAACAACTCTGAGGTTCAATATTCAGAATGGCTAAGATCAATCAACTCAAGAAATAGCACATGATGGCTAGGATGTGAAGCAAGGGGAACATTCCTCCATATCTGGTGCAAACCAGTACAACCACTTTAGAAATGAATTTGAGTGTTTCTCAGAAAATTGGGAATAATTCTAATTATTCCCAACTATATCATTTTTTGACATATACCCAAAAGTCATTCCACCTTACTACAAAGACACTTGCTAAACTATGTTCATAGCAGCTGTATCAATAATAACCAGAAACTGAAAATATCTTAGCTGTCCCTTAACTGAAGAAAAGATAAAGAAACATGGTACATTTATATAATGGATAACTATTGATCTACAACATGAAACATGAAATTTGCAGGCAAATAAATGGAACTAGAAAATACTCTCCTGCATGAGGTAACCCAGATTCAGAAAGACATGCATAGCAATGTCACTTACAAGTGGACATTAGCTATAAAACACAGTATAATCATGCTACAATCTACAGACCCAAAGAAATTAAGTAATAAAGAGGGCCCAAGGGAGGAGGTTTGAATCACACTCATAATGAAAAACAAAACAGGGATTAGAAGGTGATGGAGGGAGGGAACTGGTTGAGAGAGAATGTGAAAGGGGAAGATAATGGGGACCAGGTGTGGGAAGAAAGAGGAAAAGAGAATGCTGGGAGTAAGAACTGAAACCAGTGGGGGACATCTCTGGGACTAACTGGAGACATGGGCCCAAGTAAGGTGTTGGAAGTCTATAAGGGTCACCATAGCTGAGACTCCTACCAGTGGAGGATATGAAGGGTGAAGTAGCCACCTCTTGTAGTCAGAAGGGACTTCTACTGGAAGGAGGGGGATCTCAACACATTCGCAAAACTTTCAACCCCAAATCTGCCCTGCCTACAAGATATGCAGGTGTAAAGATAGAAAAGATATTGAGAGAATGGCAGAATACTTACTGGCCCAACTTTAGACCCATCCCCTGGGAGAGAGCCAACACCTGACACTTAATGATACTCTGCTAAGCTTGGAGACGAAAGCCTAGCATAACTGTGTCCTGAGAGGTTTCATACAGTAGCAGATGGAAACAGATGCAGAGACCCATAGCCAAACATCAGACAGAGCTTAGGAAAGAGTGGAGGATAGAATTGAGGGAGTCTGCGGGGTTGAGGGACACCACAAGAAGACCCACAGAATCAAATAACCTTGGCCAATAAGAGCTCATAGAGATTGAACTACCAACCAAAGAACATACATGGCTGAAATTAGTTCCCTACATATTTGTAGCAGACATGCAGCTTGGTCTTCATGTGGGTGCCCTAAGAACTGAAGCCAGGGCTGTCTCTGATTCTGTTGCCTGCCTTTGGATCCCCTTTCCCTAGCTGGACTGCCTAGTTGGGCCTCAGTGTGTGAGGATATGCCTAGTCCTGCTGCAACTGGATGTCCTAGGGTGGGGTGGTACCCAAGAGGGGATTTCCCTTCTCTTAGGAGAAGAGGAGGGAGTAATGAGGACAGAAATGTGTAAGGGTTAGACAAGGAGGAGGGTGGCTGCAATCAGGATGTAAAGTGAATAAATAATGGTGGAAAATGAAGAACATGAGGGTGAATATTGGAGGAGTTGGGGAGGAGTGGATATTATCAAAACATGTTGTAATACATTCTCAAAGAACTAATGCAAAATTTAAAAACACACAAACAACAAAAGAAACAAACAGAATTTATCAGGTATGGTGATATAAGTGCCTGTGTTCCAAATCTTTGAAAGCATGATATAGGAAGCCACCTGTGCTATACAAGACCTTTGATAAATGGGACTGTATGTCAAAAACTAAACACAAAAATACAATAAAATAATGAAAGCCAAAACTAGTGATAGTCTGAGTCAACAAATTTTCATCTTTAGAAGTAGTAATAATAAAGATGGACAATGAATACTATAGGGTCTGCATCCTTTCAATGTGTAACAACCATCTTTCTACTCAGAATTCTTTCTCCTGTATATTCAAATAACAATCAAATGCAGCCCTTAAGAATCCTACCCCATGATTAATTCAGTGTCCAGCACTCTTGGTTTTCATCCAGATCAATGGATTAACCTGTAGCACACACATATCCACAAGCCTATGTCCATCATTTTTCCTGTGAAGTGACTCTCTTAATCACTACTCATTGGACTTACAGAAGTCAAAGTTAAGCCTTTTCCACTTAACTTGAGGGAAACTTATTAAAATTATGAAATTAAGAAATATGCATATTTCCTTTATAATATTATAAAACAGCATATTGGGGAAATAAATATGTATAACTCTGGAGCAGTTAAAGTCACCCAATCAGTGAGCATAATACTGTAGGAAAACTATGAGAGTTGCTGAAATAACTAAATACTTAAAAAATAAGCTTAAATTTATTTTCTGCTTACTAATTTGTATTTTAAGTCCACATGCTGAGTACTTTGTCATAAAATGGAAATTATAGAAAAGTATTTGCTGAAATTTCCAGAAGCTTTTTCTCTGCATTTTCTTTTATATTGCAACAAAAACACAAATTGGAGAATGTTTTCTATAGGATATGAAAGATTCTTTCACAAAATTACTTAAGGAGGCAGTAAGCTTTGGCCTATGCATCAGTGTGGAAGAGAAGTTTACAGCTATGGAAATTTTTTATTTTATTTCTTTAGAGAATAATGGGGGAGGTCAAAAGGTGGAAAATGCCTCTAGGCTGCTTTGATAAAGAAGTTTATTCTAAGGGCTAACAAGAACTACCTATGTCTCCTAATCAGCACTTCCGCTTTCAGCAGGGGTCAAGTCTTTTGTTCAGTAAGCTGGTGAGTGCCTAAATAAAATTCATTCATATCAGAGTGTCATCTCTTTCGATTTGGTAGTTATTTAGGAATTTTGCTGCCAAAGGCAAGTTTCCAGATCTGGAAACCCTAGCAAATTTCTCTGTGCATAAGGAATAAGGCCTTCTTATAAAAGAGAAAAGTAAGAAATTTATAGACATAAATAATAAGAGTAAATACTACCAGCCAGTAACATCTAGAATCCTGAAGCAGTCTACAATGTAGACTTTAGGTATCCAGAATCTGTATTCTATAATTCTAGAGGCCAGACGTCCAAACTTGCAGTAAAACCTGAAAGTTGTTGGGGCTCAGTAACTTCTGGGGGTGCTCTAGAGAGATACCATCTTCATCACTTATCCAGCATCTAATAGTAACAGGTTTTCTATGTGTCATCTTCAACCTCTCAAGCCAACAGCATTCAAGCTACAACCTTTTCTCTCCTATGGCTTACTTGTCAATGCAAAAGTCTTTATTAATTAAGAGTTTTTGTATACTTACTGCCCTCAAATAAGACAAGCTTACCTTGTTACTCCAGAACCCTTAACGTAATGACATTTGCCAGTAACTTTGTCATGTAATGTGAAAGACTCCCAAGTATCAGATATTAAACCACCATGTTTCTGAGGACATGATTCTGCCTATACCATAGCACATGTTATTCTCTAACCCATTAAATAAAAGGCATACTAATGAAGTAGTTCATAATGTTTGTCATCCTTGCACATATACCTGCATGGTTGGAAAAATTACACAGTTTATAGATGATCTATATTTATAATAATTACAAAGCCAAATGATAAAGGGTTGAAAAATTCAGTCCAGTTGAACTAAATTTCACCAAGCTGAGTTCAATCAGAATTTTATAACAGAAGCAAAAAATATTCTATTTAATCATGTACTTATTCGGCCAAGCTCATGGAGTATTTTTAGTTCCCATTCTGTATATGAAATATAGAACAAATGGAGATCATGTAAATGATTCTGTTTTACATATTTAACATACACAAATATGATTATTTATTAACAATATGGTGTATTATTTATACTTTAATAGCAGACAATCTAAGCAAATCTAGCAATTTGGAGGTCACTTATGCTTTGAGAAGCTGTTCTGTCATTATAGAGTCATAAAACTTAACAGCCCATGAATGCTGCCTGAGTTTAACACCAAAGGCTAAATAGACTAAAACAATACATTAATTAAAGCCTATTATACTCAGTAGTTGGTTAAAGGAAATGTGGTTACAGACAAACTTTAAAATATACTAACAAATACAGTAATTCTATCATAATAACAAACGAAATTTTTAAAACTAAAATCCCACTCTAGTTATTCTAACAATATGTTGATGTCCACTGCTCTTTTTTTACATTTTACTTCCCAAGTGTACACATTTTTCATTTGACATAACTGCAACCACAATATAGAAGCAAATTTTTATTTAGCTTTTAACAAGTATTTGAAATAACTAATCATTTTTTTAAAATTTTTAATGGCTACAAAGTATTCAACAAGCATGCACTAGTTTTCGCCTCTGTTGTTGTGTTAAGGCTAACTGAAAGCAACTTGGGAAGGAAAGGTTTTATCTACACTTCCAGGTAATAATCCATTGTAGAGAGAAGTTGGGGCAAGAACTCAAACATGGAGGAAAGAGCTAATGCACTACTGTTTTCTGGCTTGCTGCCCATTGCTTGTTTAAATTACATTCTTCTACAACTCAGCTTCTTCTGGCTTGAGGTGGTACCATCTACAGTATGGTGAACCCTCCTACATCAATTAGTAATTTAAAGTTTACCCAAAGACATGAATATAGGAAAATCTGGGGTGCCCTAGGAGCTTGAGTAATAGACAATTGTGAGCCACCACACATGGGTACTGGGAACTGAATGCCGGTACTCTATAATGTTATTATGTTCTCTTAACTGATGAACTATCTCTCTAGCCATGTTTTTACTTTTTGTGTGTGTGGTTGTTGTTATTACATTAAGTGTGTCTATATGTCCATGTTTGTATGCATGTGCATTTGTCTGATGGTCAGTTGGTAACTTGTAGAAGTTGGTTCTTGCCTTTGACTATATGGGTCTTAGGGATCAAATACAACTTGCCAAGTTCTGTAACAGATAATTTTAACTGTTGATCAGCAATGCCAGTCCTTAAAATATTCTTTGCATTTTCATCTTTAAAAAAATGTATTTAGTTTTCTATAATATCTGCTCTGGAATTCACACTGGCTTGTTGAACCTTCGAGATGATCACAATGGTGGGTGGCTGCTCGGCCTTTGCTAATTCCTTCCTGCAGCCCTTTCTCAGACACTCACAACTCATGATAACACCATGCTAATTTCAAAACTTCCAATAATTCAGTCAGTGTGATCAGCCACAAAGTTTAATTCTTTTTTTCTTTTTTTGAAATTTTATTTAATCTTTTTTTACACTCCATATTTTATCTCCTTCCCTGTCCACCCTCTAATGGTTCCACATCCCATACCTCCTCCCACCCAACCCCTGCCTCCATGAGGATGTTCCCACCCATCCTACTCCCCACTCCACCAGACATCCTCACTCCCTGGGGCCTTCAGTCTCTCCAAGGTTAGTTACATCTTCTCTGTGAGAACCCAGACTCAGCAGTCCTGTGCTCTATAGGTATTGGGGAACTCACATCAACTGGTATAAGCTGCCTGGTCAGTGGTCCAGTGTCTGAGAGATCTCAGGGGTCCAGATTAATTCTTCATATTACAAATGGTGTCACTTATACAGTAAAAAGGCTACAATAAATGCTCTGAGAGCCAGAGACTTGACATGTGTCATTTACTCAAATCTGTAGTGTTCTTCTAGACAAAATTGCTAATACCTCCTATGACCATAATGAGTGCCAAAGCTTGTCTTTCAGAATCTTTATCTTAGATGCTGCTCAAAATGCCCTAATTTCTGGAATATTTCTTCTGCATAATCTGAGGTTTCCTGTAGCTGTCTTCCAATATAATACCCTTAAGAACAATGACCAAAGCAAGGAATACATGAATGACTATAAAGATCGAACTACCTATAGGTTATTGTTTATTTTACAGAAAAGTATATTGCAGAAGAGTTGAGATTGTGAAAAGGCAGAGTTATTTAAAAGCCTACTGGTGAATGACCGTGATCATATCATAAAATTATACATTAAACGTACATGTATGTATGAATACATAGTTTATAGTGAAGTGCATGCAAAATGTTTAATTATATTGAATGTCACTTCTTTCAAAAACAAGACATTGAAATTCCAACTCCATATGTTGAATAAGAAAGCAAAAATTTGAACTCAGAGATCCACCTGCCTCTGCCTGCTTAGTGCTGTGGTTAAAGGTGGATGTCATCATGCCCAGCCCAACACCACCATTTTCAAAGATTGATTTTGAATTTTTAACTGTGTGTGTGCACTTGCTCAAATGCACATGTCTGTGTGAAGGTATGTCCACATATATTCAAGTGCCTGTAGAGACCAGAGGCAGTGGATATTCTTGGTGTGGAAGGAGACCCTGCAAAGGTGTAAATGCAGTTCTCATGTGCTAGCTGGTTCTCTGTCAACATGATACAAGCTAGAGTTATCTGTGAAATGGAAACACTGATTGAGAAAATGCTTACATCAAACTGGCATTTAAGCAACACTGTGGGGCATTTTCATGGTTACTGTTTGATGTTGGAGGGCCCAGCTGACCATGGCTGGTGCCACTCCTGGCCAAGTGGCCATGGGTGGTATAAGAAAGCAGGCTGAGCAAGCCATTGGGAGCAAATTTTGTAAATTTTACAAAAAATTTAAGTTTTTAAATTAAAACAAAAGTTGGGAAGTCTAAATATAGAAGCCTAAATAAATACTCTAATGTGCTTGCAGCTTGCATCAGAAAAAAAAAAAAAAGAAAGCAAAAATTATAGACATAATAAAGACAGGCAAAAACATGATGTGCTTGTTTTACCTGAGAGACTGAAGGCAATTTCTGATGTATTCATTATTCAAAGTCTCATATAAAATTCAAGTATAAAAGGAGGAAGGGCATTTCGTTAAAAATAAGCACTAAAATATTTAACATAAGATGGAGCAATTTATATATAAAATAACATAGCTTGAGGGAAAACTACAATAAATTGATATTTATTACAACTTTAACTTATTTTCATTATACATCTGTCCAGTATTTACCAAAAGAATTTGAAATCATAACATTGTAGTTTTATCATTTGTGGATGTGATATGTATGTCCATCTATGTATGTATGTGTATGAGAGCAAAAATATTCTATTGTACACATGTAGAGGTTTGAGGACTGTCAAATGATTGTCCTTGCCACTTATCTTGATAGGAACAATCTTCACTTTTGTGGCTTATTGTTGAAAACACTAGTCTAGTTGGCCCTTTAGCTTCTAGAGATTCTCTTGATTTCACCCTCCATCTTGACACAAGACCACTGTACCTGGCATTAAGTGGGTTCATGGGTCTGACACAATATGTTTTGGGTAGTCTAACAATGGTTATCTTACTTCAGACAAGTGGAAAATCCAGTAGTCACTTAGCCTGTGAGTCAGAACACTTCATTGGTCCTAATCTAGTTTTGAAGGCTCAAAATTTTCTGGAAAGAAGGTATGTTTTGATAATAGCAAAGGGATAAGATACCAGTGAAAGCAGATAAACTTGTCAGCAAGATGGAAGACAAGCAGGTAGCAAAGCATCCTTATTCCACCTCCTTCCTTCTGGGCTGCCAGTGAAAGCTGCCACTCCCAGTTTGCTTTGGTCTTCCTTGGTCACGAAATCTTTCACAGGTTTATCTAGGGCTTGTCTTTTAGTTAATTCCAGACAAGTAATGTTGGCTAGCAAGACTAACCACCACATAAAGATACTTATCTATAATTGTAGAGGTGAAATGATCTGCTATGTTTCTGACACAGTATCATTTGCTTGATATAATAAAATACTGATATCTTCCATAATTAAAATATATAACTTAAATAAACATTCACATATTTTAAATTATATTAATATATTAATATATTAATATATATTAAAAATAAATTAAATATATCTGATCTGTGCTAAGGAATATTAAAAGAGAGCACAAGTCAATTTTCTAAAAGTAAACATTTTTAGGGTAATTCGTTTATTCATTAGTTTTGAGCACTTACTAAGTACCAGATGCTTTGGAGAAATCAGTAGGCAGAACAAATAAAACATCCATGGTCATCTTTATATAGCACATATTTTTTTAAAAAAAAATTTAAAAATAGCAAAATTGCCCAATATAGTTGGTAAGTCAGGAATAAAACAAAGTGATATGCTGCCAAAGGCTATGTCTGATTCTAAAATTACACTGAAGTATGTAACAGTAACATATTTCTGTGAATAATTGGTAGGGAAAATTGGATGCCACTAAACTGTTGGAATTTAAGACCAGCTTGTTTTTCAAAATTCCAACAGAAGTCTAATGGCCATTTTCCTCTCTGTTTTGAGACGGCTCAATACAGGCCAACATTTCCTCATTCTTCGTTTTTTTGTCAGGTCCATTTCTACCTACAAGCTCTTATAGCAACACTAGGTACTACACAAAAAAAGGCAGTAGCTAAGAGTTTTATTTGTATTTATTTCATGCCCTACAATTTCCAAGTTACCCTTGAAAAAGTAGTGGGGAACAGTATACTGACATATATTATACAAACTTTCACCTATGAAAAAGCAAGTTTAGTATCGTGGGATCATACAAAAATGGCCTCCAACCACCAAGCCCTAGGAGTTAACTGCAGTGAGAAAATATCCTTCAGATGCAGATATTAAATGTGAAGTGTAGCTAACCTAAATGAGCTTCTTGACACATATTGGCAAAGGCCAGCGAAGTAGTTTGAGAAGTAATCACTACTTTGCATATGAGCTACAAACAAAATAAGTTTTAATGTATAGTAAATGTCCTTTTTGACATCCAATTTATTCTAAATAGTTTAAATATTTCTGTTCCTGCATGTGTTTCAAAGAGTAAATTCAGTAATGGCTTTTATTATGTATTGTTAGGGAATATTTTTCTCTGTATTGTATCTCTTAGTAATGTCAGAAGCTCTACACATAAAGTCTTACCAACATGACTTCCTAAACATGAGCTGAACAAAGACAGCGACAATACACATGGTAGCCCAGATAAAAGCATGACAATTGGTTATCCAATACCAAATGGTCAGTCTTGAAAACCTAAGTAATCATATATACTGAGAAGAGTATATTTTTATATTTATGAGTATACCTTTACATATGTCTTAGGGTTTTAGTGCTGTGAATAGACACCATAAATACAGCAACTCCTAGAAAGGAAAACATCTATTGGGACTGGCACACGATTCAGAAATTTAGTTCATTATCACAGCAGAAAGCAACCTGGTATAAAGGAAGACACAATGCTGGGAAGGTAACTCAGAGTTTTACATTTTTATCCACAGGCTCAGGAGTAGGCAGTGAGGTACTACACCTAGCTTGAGCTTCTAAAACTTCAAAATCCACTCCCAGTGACATATTTTCTCCAACAAAGCTACACCTTCTCCAATAAGGCCATACTTCCTAATAGTGTCATTCTCTATAAGTCTCTGGTGGTCATTTTTATTCAAACCACAACACATATACAGATAAGTAAGTAACAGCAATTGATCTAAAAAGAAAGAGACTACAATTTTAAAAGAAGCAAAAAAGGAGTATACAAGAGACTTTGGAGGGAGGAAGGTTAAGAGAGAAATAATATAATTCCATTATAATCTCACAAACTAAATGACTGCTAAATTTATACATAACCAAATCACCACTGATTTTTATTTGGTGATTTCAAGTTGAAAACTCAGTCTTACTACAATTCATTTTGATAATATGCAGTCAATTATTAAAATGATATTAATACTAGAATTATAACAATTTGTAGGATGGAATTTTAGACACTAAAATTATAATGATAAACCTTTTGTTTCATTTTTCAAAAGTAAGTATAAACTATAAAGTTACATGTGTTTTGGCCATGGCCTCATGGTGATGTATAATATAGACTTCTTGAGAAACATTTGTCTTTATTTTCCAGTCAATTTAAGGTGACCAATGTATTGGCCATTACATTATAAAATTTTCTTGAAAGGATATATGATCCACATTATACCCATTGTTGTCTAGAGACTTCAAGTTAGTTGGTATAAAGCTTCCTTTCAAATATCTAGACTGTTTGAAAATAGAGATCATAAACTTCCTGAAAAACCAAAAAAATCACATAGAATAACTTATAATCTCTGAAAAATATATACTTCTGCTTACATATTTGTATGTGATTAAAAACAACATAAATTTACCTTCCTACAGTATCAGTTTTTGATTATTTAATTCCAGTGATCTGGAGTAACACTCTTTTTGCTTCTTCTTTCTCATTCCAAAACTCACAGTAAATAAGGGTTTCAACTCATAAATCAATCATTTTCAATCACTGCTATTCTCAGAACTTCCAGTTTCCTTACAACCTACCCTTGCTCTTAGAAATTCTGAACTCATACAAGTTGTTGGTGTTAGAAATCCCAGCTGCATAGGTATTAGAAAAGCTTCTATATTACCCATTGCATGAAACAGAAATCCACACAGTTTCTGCCCAAATGTCTCCTCCACAAAGGGTGCACTGGTCTATAAAAGAAAACATATACTGATATTTAAGGGAGAATTGAAAAGACTATTCAGGTTTTATTGACTAGAAAGATGATACAATTCCAATGATACTATGCTGATAAGGACCACCTATGATATAGTTATGCATTTTTTCTTATTTCTTCCATCAGAAAAATATGTGTGTTTCTCACAGTAATGTAACCATGTTATCATTTTTAGGACACAGGGGTCTATATTTGTTTTCTCATACTGTAATAAATCTTTGCAGAACCTGTCAGGAAACTTCTTGGATATTTCTTTTCTCAATTCTGATATAGGGTATATTCAATTTTTTGCCTTCACTTTTTGTAAAACTTTTTCCCTTTACTCCCTCACCATATATGTCAATGGCCTCTCCGATTTGTCCTTGGTCTCAGTACTAAACTTTCCAGCCCTGTCTGAGTTCTCTCTCTCTCTCTCACCTTTTTCTCCTCTTTCTCCCTCATCTTCCGTATTCCTCTAGTCCCTGGGAAGTCTTTAGCATACTGTTTATATCTGCCTGGTGTTAATATGTTACTGTGTATACTTATCACATTTTACTTGGCCGATTAATAACAGATGCTTCCTGATTTTAGAATATCTTCAGTTCCTTTGCTTCCAATGCATCTTAGGCTTTGCTGCCAGAACAAATTTTCTAAGCATTAATCTTACTAAAACAGCTTTTATTTAAACCATTCAAGGGTTTTTCAGTGGCCTGTTTGGAATAGTTTAAATGCTGATATCCAAAATTATTTCAGTTTCCTTGAACTCTTGTTCAATTTTGTGTATATTCTAGCATGACCTTATCTATGCGTTCTAACTACCATGTATTTGACAAAAAAGACTCTTCTCAGTTTTCCCAGTTTCAAACATCTCATTTTATTGTATCTGATTATCTGAGAGTATTAATGTGTAGTACCGTTTATCTGAAAGTTCACCTACATCATATGTGTCTGTGATGCTTATTAACCATGTAGATTCCTGATCCCCCTATAGGCAACATACAGAATTGATATTTTAACAGGCATCACAAATCATTCAGTCATACTCTAAATAGGGACTTCAGTAAAGGGCCACATAAATTAATCCTTTCAGTCTCCTCTGTATTTGGTATATCCAAGAATACAAGTGGAGATAAATATTGCAAAAATTGGTCGAATTTATTTTGATACTGAATGATTTAAGCTGAAGAATCTCTTCAATTTTTCACTTTCAAGGTGTTAGATTTATAGTCAATGGTAACGCACTGGTCTAACATGCCTGAGGGCCTAGGTTCAATCTCCAATAATGAACCTTAAATAATAGAACAACAAATAAAGACTAAACATCCACATTTGTTTTTCTTTTCTTTATTTTTCTTGTAAATCTTTTTCTTTTTGGTCTTGGGTATTTTCTTTATTTACATTTCAAATGTTTTACCCTTTCCAGGTCTTCCCTTTGGAAACCTCCTATCCCTTCCTCCTCCCCCTGCCTCTACGAGGGTGCTCCCCCACCCACCCACTCCTATCCTCTCACTCTGGCATTCCCCTACACCGGGGTTTCGAACACCTTCAGGACCAAGGGCCTCTCCTCCCACTGATATCCAACAGGGCCACCCTCTGATACTTATGTGGCTGGAGCCATGAGTTCCTCCAAATATATTCTTTTGTCGGTGGTCCAGTCTTGGGGATCCCTAGGGGTTCTAGCCTATTGACACTCTTGCTCTCCCCATGGGGCTGCAAAGCCCTTCAGCTCCTTCAGTCTCTTCTCCAACTCCTCCATTTGGGAATCTCACACTCAGTCAATGGTTGGTTTCTAGCTTCTGCCTCTTTATTTGTCAGGCCCTGGAAAAGCCTCTCAGGAGACAGCCATATCAGGCTTCCACCAGCAAGCACTTTCTGGCGTACACAATAATGTCTGGGTTTGGTGGCTGTACATGGGATGGATCCTCATGTGGGGAGTCTCTGGATGGCCTTTCTTTCAGTCTCTACTCTGCACATTGTCTCCATATTTCCTCCTGTGAGTATTTTGTTCACCCTGCTAAATACCACTAAAGCATTCACATTTTGGTCTTCCTTCTTCTTAGGCTTCATATAGTCTATGAATTGAATCTTGGGTATTCTGAACTTTTGGGCTAGTATCTACTTATCAGTGAGTGCATACCATGTTTGATCTTTGTGACAGAGTTACCTCACTCAGGAAAATATTTTCAAGTTCCATTGATTTGCATGTGAATTTCATGAATGCGTTGTTTTTTATAGCTGAGTAGTACTCCATTGGGTAAATGTACCACATTGTCTATATCCATTCCTCTGTTGATGGACATCTGGGTTGTTTCCAGCTTCTGACCATTGTAAATATGGCTGGTATGAACATAGTGGAGCATTTGTCTTTATTACATGCTGGAGAATCTTCTGGGAATATGCCCAGGAATGGCATAGCTGGATCCTCAGGTCCTATGTCCAATTTTCTGAGGAACTGACCAAATGATTTCCAGAATGGTTGTACCAGCTTGCAATCCCTCCAGCAAAGGAGGAACTGCAAGCAAATTTTTCTATATATTCTTTGGGCTCTTCTAATGCTCTAGTTGTTGACTAGAATCAGGAACAGTCATTTCCACATAGTTATCACCTGCACAATTGAGAAACTTTTTAAAAAGTCATGAAATGGGCTCAAATATAGGCTGGAAAGCTGCCTAATAGGCAGGAAGAGGACAGGCATTATTAAAGCACTTTGAATGTGAACATCCTTATTGAGAATGAAACTAGGAAGTGAAGGCAGACTCCCACACAAGTAAATATGTTCTGACAACAAAATGAAACCCAGGTAGTTGTCAAATTCAGAGCTACAGATAAAGGAAAGCTTGATAAGTCTGTAATATAACATTTCATATACAGTTTTTTGTTAGAAAGTACAAACAACTACTTCTGATCAAAATGAACTGTTCTCACCTGACAGCTACTCAGTCAAAAGAAGTGTTATGCTGTATGTAAAAGTCTCAGAGAAAACACCCCAGAAGACAAAAATAAACAGAAAAATCTCTTAGGCGAAAATAATGACTCAGATCCTTAAAAAAAAAAAAAGAAAGAAAGAAAGAAAGAAAGAAAATAAAACCAAACCAACCAACCAAACAAGCAAACAAACTCTAGTATTGAATGTATGCATCACAAAAATACTGCAAATGGTTAAACTAATTCTGTGATTTTGTTTTCTTGTTTTAAAAATGAGTGGTGCATGCCTTGGGAGGCAGAGACAGGCTGATTTCTGAGTTCTAGGCCTGCCTGGTCTACAGAGTGAGTTCCAGGACAGCCAGGGCTATACAGAGAAACCCTGTCTCAAAAAACCAAAAAAAAAGAAAAAGAAAGATAAAAGAAAAAGATTCCTAAAACAATGACTCTTCTGTATTTGCCATGCTTCCCTTTCCCATCACTCCTATCACTTGTATTTTCTTATTTTCCTTGACCCCCCTTCCACCTTTGTATGAGCCTCACCCCATCTACCTATGTTGCCTCTGCCTCTTCATTTCAATGATCAGATCATTTGTACCTTGTTAACCCATTATATATTGCTCCCCATGCCCTATTTTCAAAATGGTACCATTTTACCAACCAGACCCCCAGAGCTCCCAGGGACTAAACCACCAATCAAGGAGTACACACGAAGGGACCCATGACTGCAGCTGCATATGTAACAGAGGATGGCCTCATCTGACATCAATGATAGGGGAGGCCCTTGGTCCTGTGAAGGCTCTATGCTCCACAGGGAAATTCGAGGGTAGGGAGGCAGGATTGGGTGGGTGTTTGGGGAAGTACCCTCATAGAACCAGGGGAAGGGAGGATGGGATAGGGGGTTTGTGGAGGAGAAACAGGGAATGGGGACAATGAATATATTTATTACATTTGAAATGAAAATAAATAAAATAAACAATAAAAAAATAAAAATCAAAAACAACATAAAGGTTCCTTCAATCTTTTCCCTAACTCTTTTATAGAGTTCCCCAATGTCAGGTTGGCTGTATCTGCACCTGGTAGGTTCCTGTCTGCAAGCACAACATGGTATGAGAAATAGTGTCAGGGTTTGGTCTCTCCGCATGGGACTGATCCCTAGTTGGGCAGGTTATTTGTTGATATTTCCTTCAATCTCTGTTAACGTTTTGTCTCTCCATGTCTTTTAGATAGGTACAATTCTGGGTCAGAAATTTGAAGGACAGTTGGTGACTCCGTCCCTCCACTAGGGACTGTGTCTACACTGAAGGTAGTCTCTTCAGGTTCTATCCCCCACCCAGAGCATTTAGGCTAAGGTCATCCCCATTGAGTCCTGGGGGCCTCTCTCATCTCAGGTCTCTGAGAATTTCTAGAAGTTACCTCGACCCCAACCCCTGACTGATGAATATTTTCAATCATTCTCCTGGCCCTCTGCTCTTTTCTTTTGTCTCACCACGTACCTGTTCCTGGCCCCCACCCAGGTCTATCCTTACCTTTTCCTCCCATGATTATTTTGTTCCTCCTTCTAAACAGGATTGAAGCATCCTCACTTGGGACTTCCTTCATGTTATACATCATGCAGTCTAAGGGTTGTATTGTGAGTATCTCGTACTTTTTAGTAATGTCCATTTATCAGTAAATACATACCATGTAAGTCCCTGTGGGTCTGGGTTAGCACTCAGGAAGATATTTTCTAATTCCACCCATTTGCCTGCAATATTCATGATGTCCTCATTTTTATACCTAAATAGTATTCCACTGTGTAAACAAATGGCTTTTTCTGTATTCATTCTTAGATTGAGGGACATAAGATTTGTTTCCAGCTTCTGGCTATTACAAATAAGGCTGCTGTGATCACAGTGGAGCATGTGTTCATGTGGTATGCTGGAACATCTTTTGAGTATATTCTCAAGGGCAGTGTAGCTAGATCTTAGGGAAAAAATAGAAGGAGCTGATGGGGATGGCAATCCCATAAGAAGAACAACAGTTTCAACTAACCCAGACCCTGGGAACTCCAAGAGACTAACCAAAGAGCTTAAGTTGGTTGGTTCATAGCTCCAGGCACATATGTAGTAGAAGACTGCCTTGTCTGGCATCAGTGGGAGAGGATGAGACTAATCTTTTAGAGACTTGATGCCCTAGGGAACAGAGATGTGGAGGACGGGGTGGGGTAAGGTGGGGGTTATTGGGTGGTGAGGGTGGGTTGTGGATGGTGGGGTGAGTACCCTCATAGAGGCAAAGGGGAGGGGGAGGTGAAGAACTCTTTGAGGGAGACCATGAAAGAAGTAACATTTGAAATGTAAATAAATAAAACTATTTTATAAAAAAAAAGGCTACAGCTAAGGAAATAATCAAAGAGGGAAAAAATAATCCAGAGAGTAGGAAAGAATCTTTTCCAGTTATGCATTTTACAGAAGATTAGTATCCATAATATACAAAAGCCTCACAAAGAGAATCAAACATCAATTAAAGAGTGGACTATGAACTTAAACAGATAATTCTCAAGGGAAGAAATAAAAATTGCTAGGAAATATCTTTAAAGGTATTAAGTACCCTTAAGTCTTTGAGAAATGCAAATATCCTATTCTTAAAACCAAAAAATAAATTTACCTCAAAACCTGCATTTAATAAAATCCTTCTTTTTGTAATATACAGAGTGTATGCATTACTTTTGCATAATGCATATACATTGCATAAGTCCAAAACTAGGTTGAGTTTCCAACCCTTACTGCAGTATTCACAACACAGCCCATATAACTAAGGCTCAAAGAACATCACACAAAAAGGGAAGGATTTGGAAGAATCAGCAGATCAGAAATTCTATTGCAAGATGTGTGTGTGTGTGTGTGTGTGTGTGTGTGTGTGTGTGATATGATAGATTTTGATTGTTAGCAACTAAGAATAGTTTATGATAGCTATTGGGGTATTATTTATCAGATACAATATCTAGCAAAATTTCTACAGCAACCTAATTTTTTATAGGAAAATCTATGAATCTCAAATGTTATCAAGTTCTCAACCTGTTTTAGCACATGGGTCAAGAAAATAATATCTGTGTACCACATGTGATTGACTAAGAGAGATTATTCTGGGCAAAAGGCCACAAGTTAAGAGGCTCTAGCTGCCTGAAGACTGGGGGAAATGTTATCAAGGCTCCACAGTTACTCTTTCCAAGAGGAATTGTATGTTCTGGAGATACAACGTTAGAAGATATGTAACTTGCCTCCCTCCAGAGGAGTAAAGCTAATAAATGATGGGATGCTGACCTGAAAGCACACTTATATAACAGTAGATCTTTTAGCTATGCTATACTGAGTTTCATTTCCAGCCCTTTTGTTCCACATTCATTTTAGCACTTGTTTTAAATGCCATGAAGCAATGAAATAAAGTGAAAAAGTGCTGTTATCTACCATTTCCTTATTTTACTTGAAAATGTAATAGTACTTGTAATAGCAGATATTTTTCCATGCCACTAAGCATTACTATATAAGAGTTTTTACTTATCTACCTAACTACCTTACTTCAGAAAAAAACAATTAAATGAAATTTGTACAAGCATATTCTAACATATTCACATACTTTTTCCTCCCTTTTTTCTCCCCCTTTTTTCTGAGGTACGTTTTCTAGCTCCATTGTGTACTGTTTTAATTTAGATAGAAAAAATTCTTGTTTTAATAATTTAAAATGGTCAGAAATAGGCTTGGAATAATGGCAGTTTGGGAAAAGAACTTATAGCACAAATGTGAAGATCTTAGCTCAGAGTTTCAGAATTAATATAGAGCATCATAGATAGGTACAGGAAATTCTCCAGAAGATTGTGGGATATGTACCTTAGCATATTCAGTGGTATAATAGTTACTCTGTCTCAAACAAGATGGTAAACAGTTTGGACTCCTGAAATAGTCCTCTGACCTTCTCACATGCAACATATTGCATGTGTGCCTCCAGTCAATTTTTTGTTTTTGTTTTGTTTTGTTTTGTTTTGTTTTATTTACTTGTTGTATCTCATCTAGGTTTACCTTTTTTTTTTTTTTTTTTTTGGTTATTTTATTTATTTACATTTCAAATGATGTCCACTTTCCTGGTTCTCTGCCATAAACCCCCTATCCCATTCCACCTCGCCCCTGCTTCTATGATGGTTTTCCCCCACCCACTCACCCACTCCCTTCTTACCACCCTGGTAATCCCCTACAGTGGGGCATCAAGGCTTCAGAGGGCCAAGGGTCTCTCTTCCTATTGATGCCAGATAAGGCCATCCTCTGCTACATATGCAGCTAGAGCCATGGTTCCCTCCATATGTACTCTTTGGTTGGTGGTTTAGTGTCTGGGAGCTCTGGGTGATTTGGTTAGTTGATATTGTTGTTCATCCTACAGGGTTGCAAACCCCTTCAACTCTTTCAATCCTTCCACTAACTCCTCTAATGGGGACTCAGCTCAGTCAGATTGTTGGCTGTGTGCATCTGTATCTGTATTGGACAGACTCTGGCAGAGCCTCTCAGGAGACATCTATATCCGGTTTCTATCAGTAGGCAAGTCCCCAGTCATTTTTATCTACACACTTGACTGTGTAAAAACTTACATTTGATTGAGTTAGACATACAATGTAAAAAATCTGACTTTTCTCAATATACACCTTATATGTGTATGATAACAAGTTATTCAATAATTGGATTTCTTACATTTAAATTGTTGAACTAAGTATTTACCAGTTGAAAATGTTTTTGGTTTTTGCCTCAGATTGACAAATAAAACCCTAATTTGAGTTGTAAAGTAAATAAATGTGGAATAACTGTTTTATTTTATTTTGTATCAAGAAAGAAGAAATAAGATATTCTTCATGTATTTCATAACTAGTATTTATTGAATCCAATTATTTAAATATATCATTTAAAATATAGATAGAGTTAAATTATACCTTAATAAGAGTAAATTATAAGAACATATACTCCTGTTTTTTATTTTCAAATATTGTTTCCATTGTGCCCCCTATTTGGAATTAGTGAAAAGTCAAACATATATGTGGTTCAAATAACTGAATACACCACATGGGCCATCTTATAACCAGACAAATAGTAATAAAAAATGAAATTATAAAGTACCAATTTTAATGTAGCTGTAAAAACTATAATGAATATACTTTTAAAATCCCAATTGGTTTTTAGTTTTTAACTAATAATCTAAACTATTGTCATTGGAAATAAAATGTTTCAATTTGCAAAAGAAATTTTAGTATAATACAATGTAGCATCAGTAATATTATAATGGGATTTAATAACAAGTGTTATTCAGTGTTTCACTGAATAACAGTTATTCAGTGAAATAACAAGTTTCAGTTAAGTTGTTTCATACACAAAATTTTATGAAATAACATAATTTTATTCTTCTCAGGTACGTATCTCTATTAAAAATATCTTTCTAGATATAATATTTGAACATACAAGAGAGCAACGACTTAGTTATAATCTGTGCATTCACATCATGATCCCTCATAGTGGACACTAGATGTTTGAAGCCAGAATTTTTAGTTTCTCCCAAACAGTTTGTCAGTATAATCTCATTTTGAGAACTAAAATTATATCAAGCAATTGATAAATGTTTCCATGGCAAAATTATTATTTTTTGGTTATGAAATAGTATTAATGATTGAGAAATGTGTTGTTCTATATTCCTAATGAGTGGAAAAAATTAGATAAACTATCCTTAGCTGACTAATGATTAAAGTGGAAACTGAGCAATAATGCAATTACTGTGATAGATGTTTTTCCCTTTAACTTCATATAAGGAAAGGAAGCAGGAACTTTCCAGAACAAAGTAGATTTTTAAAATCACATTTCTGGGAAATCTACAATACACAGTCCATAAGGTCCAGCAGCTATGCATGGATATATATCATAGACATTGTACCAGTGTGTGAGCTACAGAATTGGTAGTCATAGAGCAAAGTTAGAAAGATGAACCATGGGAAATTAAACTGCAAATTAAAGATAAATCAGGATAATAGTAGCTTACATAGGGAATCAGACAAGCAAACACAAATCAAGAACAAATGCAAAAAAAATTATTAAGATGTCACCACAGACGGAGAAAATGAAGCAAGTCAGTGGTAATATACCTGCATGACCCCCAAAAGGGAATGTGTACTATTCATAAAACTGGAGACTGGTTTTCTTCTGCTTATATTGCTTGTTTACACTCCATGAAGTTAATTCTATTCATTAGGTAAACGTACCCAAGAAACCTGAATATAGCAATCACGGACAGCAGCTTTTTGTGTTGGTAGCATAGTCTTATTTGTCAAAACAAAACAAAACAAAACAAACAAACAAACAAAAACCTATGATAATATGTCTAGTAACAAATATTAACTCAATAGATTTTATCTGCTATGACATGTCTAGTAACTATCTCATTGTTGAACTGCTAGCTGCTATTTCTCAGTAAAGAATGATGGCATGTTTAGAGTGGAACTGTAATTGATTCTGTTTATATCTGCTTTATTTTCCAAGTAAATAATTCCTTTAAACTGTCATGAGAAACCCAGTAAGTCTCCTTGTATACTAAAAAGGCCTTGAGTACATTTAAACACAGTAATATAAGTCTGATATTTTCCCTTTGTTTATTTCTCCTGCTTCTTGGCTTTCATCATACTTAGAACCACCTAAAATGCCTTTTATTCCTGGTTATTGTCTTACATTGGTATGAGAGTTTGATGATTGATGAGCCTTTGTTTTCTTACTTGCTACTTTAGGAATGAGAACAATAACTGATATACATAGATATTTGGCAAGAGTTGAATGAACAAGTTTAAAAAAATAATTGGTAATTCAAAAAAAATGGACAGGTTCATATCCAAATAGCAAATATATTAGAATATTTTAGTCTCAAAACATTATATGAATGGAGAAATAACAAATTTTCTACATAGAATATGAGTCCGCATACCTTTATATTTTGGCAATATTCATTATAGTATCATCAGAAGCTCACTGGATTTCTGAGTAAAATAAAGACATTTCTATTATCTTCTCTATCTATTTGACACCAGCCACTAAATTCTAACTATTAAAAGTTCGAAGTAGCTTTCATGTCATTGAGGTGAAAGATGAACCTTAGAGCAATGCATGTAATTGGAGCTATGTATTCACCTGCCCTCCATACAATTGAATCTTGACCTGCAGTTATATCTAAATGAGAAATACAAACCTTGAATCTAGTTATTGCCGTGGAGTTCAACTAATCTTGGGTAGAATGCATGACAGTAATACCTCTTACAGAATAAATCACTGCACTAATTAGATCCCAGGAGCCATTATCAGCAGTAATGAAATGAGAATTGTAAGAGCTCTACCATATGTGAGCCTAACAGTTCACTATTCATGCCTAGAACAGCATCTGCACAATAAATGTCTAGATCTGAGACTATGTAGTATGCCAGTCAGTTACAGCCTGGTAAAAGCAAAGTGAATAGGTGGTGTAAGTGAAAAATTGCCTCAAAAACGTTGGTATTTTGAAGGAGGGATTCACAGCTGGACTAGACAAGCTGTGAAAATTGTGCTTCCTGCAAAAAAGAGGGATGACACAGACTTAGAAATGGCTCTTCATGACTAAGAAGCTCACAAGATGCAAAAGATTTAACAGTGCTCTTTGAAAATTATGCTATTTGAGGAACACACAACTTGATTTACTTTTAGGTACAGGGTTTATCTATAATGAATCAGCATGGTAGCTATTTTCCTTAATACAGAAGCATTTTGGGGAATCTCTTTGAATTGCTAAAATATAGATAATTTCTTTTTATGGACAACCTTGATGTACTTTTAAAAATAAAGGATCTACAAATTCAATGTCACACTAGAGTCTAGAGAGAAAGACAATTTCTAGTGCACAATATTCATAAAACAGTACCATTTCATATGGCATTTACAGGTTACTTCTTTTTAAAGAGACATGTTTCTATAAAGTGGTAACCATAATTGGCTTTGAAATTGTGGTGCTGTTGATTCACTCTCAAGAATTCTGAAACTGCAGGTATGCACTACCAAGCATAACTATGCCTTGCTCCTTAGCACAAACAACTAAATATGGTCATACCAAGCAGTCTTTGAAGCTAACTTTGCCAGTTTCTACCTTATAAGTTCGAGTATTTGGAGATTTCAACATGTATTCTTCATTAGTATCTTTACAGTGTGGATCATATATCTGTGCAGCATCACTTTATTAAAGTCCTCCCACAAAGAAGCAAAATGACTTAATTATATAGAGTGAAGTAAAACAAAGTATTTTTGCAAAGGAAACAATATGTGTAATGCAACCCTGTGTCCTAGTATTTTAGGATAAGTTATCTTTAAAGTATTGAACATTTTAAAGTAGTCAACTCTTATTTATACATTATATGAATAAATAGTGGCAAAGTAAGAACAGATTGGATTATAAAGCCACAACTCAACAAAGGAATGCACAAAATACAGACTCAGCATCTTCCTTTCCATTTCTCTTTTACTCATGTTTAAATGTATTGAGGTCATCAGAAAATTCATGGGCACAAAAATAGCAGGTTATTACAACAAATATCAATAACTCATGAATGTGGAACTTATAGTTTGCCATCAGAGTAAATTTTGCCTTTCATTTCATAGATAAGTATATAAAATCAACTTAGGTAAAATAAATTGGGATTCATCACTGGTTTTGGATGAACAGTTGATAGGAATGCTGCCGTCATCTTCCACATAGACATTTATGTCCTTTGTAATATTTTCTCACCTTTCTCAAGTTTCTTCAAAGGTAACATGGAAATTATTTGTTTCTAACACAGCATCCATTTCATCATCCTCAGTAATGCCACTTAAATATTTCATTGGTGTGCCAGCATTCTTCATTTAAAGAAATTCTTTCTGAATTTACAGGGAGCACTGCTGAGAAAACTAAATTTGAGCCAATTAAATATAAAGAAAGCTGATATGGGAGACATTTAGGCATACTTCTTAGATGTAAATGCTTCAGTATCTACATTCCCTTCTTTCTTCTAAAACATTGAACACATATGAAAAGCATTTGCAACCACCTACATTAGGAATGTAAAACAGAAAAAAAAAATTAATGGCTTTCTATTCTAAATGTTTCCCAAATTATAATAATAGCCTTAAGATGTATATAAATGTTTTGTTGTTCCAATTAGTGATAACTTAAGTTTTGTGAATTGATAACAAAATATTAACAGGAATTTCCAAGGAAAACATGATACTGATAAGGTAAAGCAGATATAAAGTATTGCAAAGGCCAGTAAAATGTAAGTACCCATGTTTCAATATTTTCGGGAGCTGTCAAATGTCTATATTGAAAACTTTTTCTTGTTAAATGAATAAAGAACCTATATTAATGAATATGTGTGTTCATACAGATTTCAATAAGTTTACCAATAAATATACCATTCTTGATTCTTATTACTAAAATATGAAAAATAATTTTTACATGATTCTCTCATGTAGCACAAATTTTATTTATAGTATTATTTTTCTCTATCAGAAAGATTAAGAAGAGAACTAAATTTAACTGATGCTTACAATGGTTATGTTGGGTTCAAGTATGTTTATGTTGGGTTCAGTAGCATCTTCTAAAAGTCATGTCTAACCAGAATCTCATAATATGAAACTTTTGTCAGTAGGGTACTGCAGATGCAATTATTGAAGAGCTCAAGATAAAATTATAATAGCATTAATGGTTGGCTTTAAATCCAGAGGCATACCTTTATAGACAATGGAATTTTAACACAGGACAGAGACATGGCAAAGAAGCAAATACTGAGGCAGATATTGGAATTGTGCTGCCACTTATGAAAGAGTGCAGGAAGAAGTGGGGAGACAGGTGCTGTTGAGTTCTTCTTTACAGCCTCCATAAGCTCCAATACTTTTACTTCAAGAGATTTTGTGTCTTAAAATGTAAAAGAACATATAGCAATTATTTGAAGAAACTTTTCAGACTTTTTTTGTTTGTTTTATGGTTTTTTGCTTTTTTAGAGACAAGGTTTCCTTGCTGTCCTGAAACTCACTCAGTAGACCAGGCTGGCCTCAAACTCAGAAATCCACCTGCCTGTGCCTCCCAAGTGCTGGGATTAAAGGCGTGTGCTACAGTTGCCTGGCCTTTCAGACAATTTTTATGAAGGTTGTTGCACTATTATGTCTCTAGATATGACATGGAATATGCACTCATGAAATTTCAACAGCATGTTTGCCTAAATAAGATTTCAATAAATAACAACCCTGGTTGACATGCCAATTTGGATAAAGGAACTTTCACAGAGCCTCACCCATACATAAAGAACTACAGACAATTAAATTCTAAGAGAGCAAGAATTGGACTTGTTCATGGATGAGACACCCTTAACTGCTAATCTAATACAGAGTGTTCTGCCCTAAGCATATACAAATAACACTACAAACAATTAATGAGCAGTATTTTACATATTTATCCATATATGTAACAATAATAAATAAATAAAAGATTCCACGAATTTGAAAGGACATGAGTCCAAGACATGACATAAGAAACGATGGACAGAGGAAAGAAGAGGAAAATGATATAATACTATCTTAATTAAAATAGATATGTTGATCCAAGGGGGCCCTCCATTTTCCCACCACCTCTCTGCCCACCTTCATCAAACCTGCAGATAATAAACTATAGAGGTAAGCTCGCATTTTCCATCCATTTGACCTGCTCACTAAGCCCTCTGGAGCAAGTCAAACTGCCCTTAACACACTCATATCCCCTCTGGACCTCCATTCTCCAGCCAACTCTCTGTCCACCTTTATCAGACCTACAACTCCTGAACCATGAACACCTGTAGATCTGCAAACATATACTCCAAGGACATTTACATCCCAATAACTACTACAATAGAAACATCCAAGAGCAAAATCCATCCAGAGGACTAAAGGCTCTCAAAAAACACAATCAATAAAATCCAGGGCAATATGATACCTTCAGAGGAGAGCTATCCTACTTCAGCAAACATTGCATATCCAAACACAACTGAACCACACTAAAATGACCTGAAATGTAATCTTATACATATGATAGAGTTGTTTAAAGAGAAAAAGAATGAATCTCATGAAAAATATACAAAAATACAATCAAACAAGTAGAGTCTTTTAAGGAGGAAGCAAATACATCCCTTAAATATGTAAGGAAAATACAACTAAATATGTGAAGTAAATAAATAAAACTTTGTAAGACATGAATGTGGAAATATAAGGAATAAGGAAAACACAAACTGAGGGAATCCTGGAGATGGAAGTACTAGGGAAGAGAACAGGAAAAAAAGATACAAGCATCACCAACAGAATACAGGAGGTAGAAAAAAGAATCTCAAGCATAGAAGATAGAATAGAAGAAACTGATATACTAGTCAAAGAAAATGTTAAATCTAAAAAAAAAAACCTGATATAAAACATCCAGTAAATCTAGGATACCAAGAAAAGACCTATCCTAAGAAAAAATAGGAATAGAATAATGTGAAGAGTCCCATCTCCAAGGCCCAGAAAATACTTTTTGCAAAAACATAGAAGAAAACTTTCTCAACCAAAAGAAAGAGATGCCTGTATGCAAACAAAAAGCTTATAGAACAGCAATTAGACTGGAACAGAAAAGAAATCCTCCTGGCACATAATACTCAAAACACAAAGTGTACAGTACAAAAAATATTGAAATCTGCAAGGGGAAAAGGCCAGGTAACATACAAAGGCAGAACTATCACAAATGTATCCAACTTCTTAACTGGGACTCTAAAAACTAGAAGGGCATTGGTAGATATCTTGCAACCTCTAAAAAAAAAAAAAAAAAAAAAACCACAGATGCAAAGTTACAATACAATAACCTGTAAAACTATCAATCACCACATATGGAAAACCCAAAATATTTCAAGACAAATCCAAATTTAAACAATTCATAAATCCCAGCTGATAAAAAATACTAGAAGTAAAATTCCAACCCAAGAAGGATTATCATACCCATGAAATAAGTAAACACATAATTCCATGTTAGAAAATAAAAAGGAAACACATACACACACACACACACACACACACACTACCATTACCACCACCAAAAACAATATCAAATTAACAGAAAATGACAGTCATTAATACCTCTCAACATCAATGGTAACAATTCCTTGATAAAAATACACAGGCAAAAAGAATAAACGTGAAAACAGGAATCATCATTCTGCTGTATATTATAAACATTCCTCAGTCATAAAGATAGACATTATCTCTGATTATGGGACTGGGAAAAAATTTTCCAAGGAGACAGATGGAATAAGCATCTGTCCCATTAAGCATTATTTCCCAATAAGCATTCTGGAATGGCCATTCTTATATCTAATAAAATAGACTTTTAACCAAAATAAATCAAAAGAGATACAGAAGGACACTTGACAGTCCTCAAAAGAAAAACCTACCAAGACATTATCTCAATTCTGAATATCTAAGTCTCAACTCAAGTGCACCCTTATTTTAAAAAGAAACATTGCTAAGCTTAAATTGCACATGGAACTCCACATATTAATAATGGGATACTTCAAAAACCCACTCTTCCCAATTCACAGGTCATCCAGACAAAAAATATACAGAGAAATAATGAAACTAGCAGTCATTATGAATTACAAGGACCTAAGGAACATCGATATAATTTTCACCCAAATACAACAGTACATTCTTTCTTCTCAGCACCTCATGCATCATTCTCCAAAATTGACCATATAGTCTGTCACAAAGCAAGCCTCAAGAGATACAAGGAAATTTAAATAATTCCTTATATCTCAGCAGACCACCACATATTAAGGCTGGACTTCTACAACAGATACAAGAAAGCCTATCCACTCACAGAAACTGAACAAATCCCTACTCAATGATCTCTGGATGAGAGTACAAAAACAAATTAATAGATGACTTTCTAGAATTCAAAGAAAATGAAGCTACAACATATCCAAATTTATGGCACATGATGTAAGTGGTGCTAAAAGGGATATAAATAATTCCATCAACATGATCCACAATATAAAATAACTGAAAGAAAAAATATCACATAATTATCCCATTAGATGCTGAAAAACATTTGAGAAAATCCAACATCCCTTTCTGTTAAAAGTGTCAGAGAGATCAAGGATACAAGGCACATACCTAAGCATAATCAAAGCAATATACCGAAAGCCAACAGCCAACATCAAGCTAAGTGGAGAGAAACTTAAATCAATTCCACTAAAATCAGGGACAAGTCAAGGCTTCCTATTCTCTCCCTATCTATTCAATGTAGTACTTGAAGTTCTAGCCAGAGAAAAAAGATAACTAAAGGCAATCAAGGGGATACAAATTAGAAAGAAAGAAGTTGAAATATCACTATTTGAGGATAAGGTAGTATAAATAAGTGACTCCAAAAATTGTACCAGCTAATAAACACCTTCAGCAAAGTTACTAGATACAAAATTAACTCAAAGAAATGAGTAGCCTTCCAGTATACAAGTGATAAACAGACTGAAAAAAGAAATTAGCAAAGAAAACCCTTTATAATAGCCATGAATAATGTAATATATCTTGGTGGAATGCTAAACAAGTAAGCAAAAGATCTGTATGACAAGTACTTCAAGTAGCTGAAGAAATTAGGTATCAGAAGATGGAAAGATTTCTCATTTTCATGGATCAGTAAGATTAACATAGTCAAAATGGAACTAGTATCAAAAGCAATCTACAAATTCAATGCAATCCCCATCAAAACTCCAACATATTTTTTTATAGACATTGAAAGCAATTATCAACTTCATGTAGAAAAAAAAATCTTCTCAGGATAGGTAAAATAATCCAGAACAATAAAAGAACTTCAGGAGGAATTGCCATCCCTGACCTCAAGTTCTACTAACCAAGAGTAGTGATAAAAACTGTATGGTATTGGTACATATAGAGACACTTTAATCAATCGAATGGAATCAAAGACACAAAAGTTAACCCACACAATTATGAACACTTGATATTTTTATAAAGAAGTGAAAACCATACAAAGTGAAAAAGAAAGCATCTTCAACAAATGATGCTGGTCTAATAGTATGTCTGCATGGGGAAGAATACAAAATAGATCACCCTGCACAGAACTCCTGCCCAAGAAGATAAAAAACCTCAACATAAAACCAGATACTCTAAATATAAAAGGAAAAAAAGTAGGAAAGACCCTCAAACTCATTAGCACAAGGGGAAATTTCCTGAACAGAACATCAATGGCTTAAGCTGTAAGATTAACAATTGATAAATGGGACATCATGAAACTGAAGAGCATCTGTAAGGTAAAGAATACTGTCAATATGACAAAATAGACTGGGAAAGGTTCTTCACCAACCCTACATGTCACAAAGGGCTAGCATCCAAAATTTATAAATAACCCATGAAGCTACACAGTAACAAACCAAATAACCCAAATTAAAACTGGGGTACAGAGCTAAATAGAGAGTGCTCAACAGATCTCTTGAGTGAACTCAAAGCACTTAAATATTCAAAGTCCTTAGTCATCAGGAAAAAGTAAATCAAAACAAGCCTGAGGTTCCATTTTATACCCATCAGAATGGCTAAAATAAAATAAAATAAATAAATAAATAAATAAATAAACTTCAAGAGATAGGACATATTGGTGAGAATGTGGAGCAAGGGGAACACTCCACCATTACTGGTGGGAGTGAAAACTTGTACAACACTTTGGAAATCAATATGGAAGTTTCTCATAATACTTGGGATAGTTTTATCTCAAGACCCAATTATACCACTCCTGGGCAAATACCTGAAAGATGTCTCACTGTACAATGGGGGCACTTACTCAACTATGTTCATAGCAGCTTTATTCATAAAAGCTAGGAACTGGAAATAACCTAGAGGTCCCTGAACTGATAAATGGTTGAAGAAAATGTGTACATCTATAAAATGGAACACTATTCAGCTATTAAAAACAAACATACCATGAATTTCGTATGGAACTTGAGAATATTATCCTGAGTAAATAAGTCAGTCCAAAGAAGACATGCATGTTATATACTCACTTATAAGTGGATATTAGTCATAAAATGCAAGTACCATGACACAATCCACAGATCCAAAGAAACTAAACAAGAAGGAAGGCACAAGCAATGATGCTTGAATTTCACTTTCAAGGGAGAATGAAATAGTTTGAGGAAGCAGATAGAGGGAGGGAGCTGAATAGCAGGATGGTAAAGGGGATGAACAGGAGAATTGGTAGGGGTTTTATGCTCAGGTGTGTGGAGGGACAGGAAAGAGGACCAGGTGGCCATGAGAATGAATGGAAATCTGTAATTGATGGTCATGGGAGGTAGGGGCCATCTTCAGAATGAGACGAAGACCTGGTATAAGGGAGACAGCCATAAATCAGTGGGAATGACCTTAGTTGCAACTCACAGCATTGAGGATATAAAACCTGAAAAGGCCACCTCCTCTAGCCAGGCATGAACCCCATTGGAGCAAGAGAAACACCAACCAACCCACAAAACCTTTGACTCAAAATTTATCCTATCTACAAGAAAAACAGGGATAGGGATGGGGATGCAGCAGAGTCTGAGGGAATTGCCATCCAATAACTTGCCCAAAATTGTGATCCAACCCATGGGCAAGCATCAATTCTTCCACCATTAACAATGTTCTGTTATGGTTACAGACAGGAGTATAGCATGGCAATCCTCTGAGAAGCTCCACCCAGAAGCTGACTCAGATAGATAGAGACATCTTCAGCCAAACAATGTATGGAGCATGGGGACTCTTATGGAAGAATAGGAGGAAGGATTGTGGGCTCCAAAGGGGTCAGTCATTCTATAGGAAGGCCAACAGAGTCAACTAACCTGAGTCATTGTAGCTCTTTGAGACCTAGCTACTAACCTAGGATCATAGATGGAGTAAACCTTGGCCTACCTGCACATATGTAGCAGATATGCCCCTTGGCCTCCATGTGGGTCCTGAACAACTGGAGCAGGGCCGATCCTAAAATTGCTGCCTATATGTGGGATATATCTTCTAGCTGGGCTGCTTTGTCTGGACTCTTTGGGAGAAGATGTGCCTAGCTTTGCATAGACTTGATGTGCAAGTGTTGGGCAGATATACAGGGGTCTCCAACCTGCTGAGAGAAGGGGTTGGGGGAAAGGATTGTGGCAGGGAATGACTGGTAGGGGGACAGTGAGCAGGGTGTAAAATGAATTGGTAATAAAAGATAAAAGTAAAAACAAAATAATGAATGAAGATTGGCATCATATATTTTCGTTTCAATCTTCAGAGTAATATGGTCAGGTCAGGAAGTTTTTTGGTTTTTTTTTTTTTTTACATTTCACAAGCAAATATTACATATCGTATTGCAGAAAATATTACTTCATTAATTCACCTGGCATTTATCTTATGCCTAGATTCTACTTGTATATTAAGTCCAGATATATAAATAACTTAACCTGACTGAAGCAATACAAACTGTACTTGATCAAGTAAAAATATGTATTCAGTTTTGGTTTTCTCTACATATGGTATAACATGTGCCATATAACAGTGATAAAGAATGGTTCTTATAGCCCTTCTAAGCAAAGTGGTATTATGTTCCAATACAGTTTACAAGGTCTGCATGCATGAAATAATCCTTTAGTATTTTCTTATCTGTGGCTTCAAGCCTTTTCTTCTCCAAGAGAAAGAGGAAGAGAAGTAGGCCACGTACTCTTCCTTCTCCAGTAAAAACAATAAGGGAACATTTCTTTGCAGATAAAGGGATCTAATAATGGTCTCTTTTCCTTTGAAACTGAATTCTTTTCAGGAGCTTACCATAGCAAAGAAGACTATTTTACTATTTGCTTAAGACATCTATATCAAGGGTCGTATGTCTACAATTTCATTCAAAACAACGAAGAAGACTTTATTTGCTTACCAGTTTTGAAATTATATAATTCTAAGCATGAATTAAGAACTTTTGTTGAAATTGCCTGCAGGATATGAGATATATAGACAGAGAGAGAGAGAGAGAGAGAGAGAGAGAGAGAGAGAGAGAGAGAGAGGGAGAGAGAGAGAGAGAAGTAAAAGTTGTAAAAATGAATACCATGCAGTTTTTATCACTATTGCTCTTTAGTAGAGATTGACTTCAGGGATGCTGATTCCCACCAGCCATTCTTTTCTTGTTAAGAATTGTTTTCACTATTCTGAGTTTTTTGCCATTTTTGATGAATTTGAAAATTGCTCTTTCCATGTCTTTGAAGAATTGTTTTGGGATTTTGATAGGGATTGCATTGAATCTGTAGATTGTCTTTCGTAGGATGGCCAGATTTACTATGTTAATTCTGCCAGTCCATGAGCATGGGAGATCTCTCCATTTTCTGAGATCTTCTTTGGTTTCTTTCTTTAGAGAGTTGAAGTTATTGTCATATAGATCTTTCACTTGTTTGGTTAGAGCTACCTCAAAATATTTTATATTATTTGTGGCTATTGTGAAGGGTGTTGTTTGCTTATTTTCTCTCTCAGCCTGTTTAACATTTATATAAAGGAAGGCTACTGATTTATTTGAGTTAATTTTATATCCAGCCACTTTGCTGAAGTTGCTTATCAGCTGGAGAAGTTCTCTGGTAGAATTTATGTGGTCGCTTATGTATACTATCATATCATCTGCAAAGAGTGATACCTTTAATTTTTCTTTGCCAATTTGTATCACATTGATATCTTTTTGTTGTCTTACTGTTCTAGCTAGCATTTTGAGTATCCTTGTCTTGTCCCTGATTTTAGTGGGATTCATTCAAGTATCTCTCTGTTTACTTTCATGTTGGTTTGCAGTAAATTGCTTTTATTATGTATAGGTATGGGCCTTGAATTCCTGCTGTCTGCAATACTTTTAACATGAAGGTGTGTTGTATTTTGTCAAATGCTTTTTCTGCACCTAAGTAGATGATCTTGTGATTTTATTTCTTTGAATCTGTTTATTTAGTGGATTATGTTAATGGATTTTAATATATTGAAACAACATTGCATCTCTGGAATGAAGCCTACTTGATCGTCATGAATGATAGTTTTGATGTATTCTTGGATGCTGTTCACAAGAATTTTATTGAGAATTTTCCATCAATATTCATTAATGAGATTGTTCTGAAGTTCTCTCTTTTGGTTCAGTTTTTGTGTGGTTTAGGTATCAGAGTATTTGTGGCTTCCTTGAATGAATTAGGCAGTGTTCCTTCAGTTTCTATTTTATAGAATAGTTTCAGGAATATTGCTATTAAGGTTTGAAGGTTTGGTAGAAATCTGCATGAAATCTGTCTGGTTCTGGGCATTCTTTGGTTGGGAGGTTTTTAATAATGCCTTCTATTTCCTTATGGTCCTGTTTAGATAGTTTACCTGCTCTTGATTTAACTTTGATATGTAGTATCTGTCTAGAAAACCATTCATTCAATCTAGGTTTTCCAGTTTTGTTGAGTATAGGACTTTGTAGTAGGATCTGATGATTTTTTGTATTTCCGTCTTTTCTGTTGCTATGTCTCCCTTTTCTTTCTTTCTTTTTTTAAATTACAAGACTCCAGCCAATACTGAGGCTGAAGCACCTTTATTCTTTCCCAGTGTACATTTGCATCATTCTAAAGGTACATCCAAAAGAACATGGTTAGTTCTTAGATCAAAGGCAAATTAATCAAATGAAGTGGTAAACAAAGAGATCATACAAGATAGTAATCAAGCAATGAAGTAAGCAAAAGGATCACACAAGGAAACAAGTAAATTAGTAAGCAAAGAGATCACAAAAGGTAGTAATTTAGCAAAGAATGAAACAAAATCCCACTGACAGTGTTGCTTTTTTATTTTTTACAGGTTATTTCATTAATTTGCATTTCAATTGTTATCTCCCTTCCTCATTTCCCTTCTACAAACCCTTATCCCCTTTCCCCTCCCCTGTCTCTATAAGGGTGTTCAGTTAGATAAGACAATCCTTTGCTACATATGCAGCTAGAGCCATGGGTCTCTCCATGTGTACTGTTTGATCGGTGGTTTACTCCCTGGGAGCTCTGGGAGATCTGGTTGGTTGATATTGTTATTTTTCCTGTGGGGTTGCAAACCCCTTTAGCTTCTTAAGTCCTTCCCCTAACTCCTTCATTAGGGTCCCCATGCTCAGTCCTATCATTGGCTACAAGCATCCACATATGTATCAGTAAAGCTCTGGCAGAGGCTCTGAGAAACTATTTTTAGGCTCCTATCAGCAAGTACTTCTTTGTATCAGCAATAGTGACTGGGTTTCAAGGCCAGTGCCACCCATATTCTGAATGGGACTTCCTTCTCAGTTACTCCATTCTGAAACTGCTCTCACAGGTGCATTCAGAGATCCTCACAGATGTCCTGGACAATTCTAGATTTTTCAAGTAGAAAATGAGTGGAACATAGCCTTCACACACCATACCTGTGAGCATCATGACCTGAAGCAGTGTTTTTTTTTTAAATTGGATATTTTATGTATTTATATTTCAAATGTTATCCCCTTTTCCGGGTTCCCCTCCAAAAACCCCTATCCCATCCTCACTCCCCCTGCTTTTATGAGGTTCTCCCCCAGCCATTCACTCACACCTGCCTCTCAGCCCTGGCATTCCCCTACACTGTGGCATCCAGCCTTCACAGGGCTAAGGGTCTCCCTTCCCATTGATAGCCAACAATGCTATCCTCTGCTACATATGCAGCAGAAACCATGAGTTCCTCCATATATACTCTTTGGCTGGTTACTTATTTCCTGGGAGCTCTGGGGTGTCTGGTTGGTTGATATTGTTGTTTTTCCTATGGGGTTGTAAACCCTTTCAGCTCCCAAAGTCCTATATTTAACTCCTCCATTGAGGATCTCATGCTCAGTCCAGTTGTTGGCTGCCAGCATCCTCCTCTGTATTTGAGTCTATGGCAGAGCCTTTTAGGAGACAGCTATTATCAGGTTCCTGTCAGCTAGCACTTCTTGGCATCCTCCATAGTACCTGGGTTTGGTGTCTGAATAAGAGATGTATCCCCAATATCTTAGTCAGGCTTTCTATTCCTGCACAAACTTCATGACAAAGAATCAAGTTGGGGAGGAAAGGGTTTATTGAGCTTACACTTCCATGGTGCTGTTCATCAGGAAAGGAAGTCAGGACTGGAACTCAAGCAGGTCAGGGATTAGGAGATGATGCAGAGGCTATGGAGGAATTTTGCTTACTGGCTTGCTTCTCCTGGCTTGCTCAGCCTGCTTTCTTATAGTGCCCAAGACTATAAGCCCACAGATGATACCACCCACAAGGGACTATCTGCCCTTGATCATTAATTGAGAAAATGCCTTACACCTGGATCTCATGGAGGCATCTTCTCAACTGAAACTCCTTTCTCTGTGATAACTTCAGCATGTGTCAAGTTAACACACAAAACTAGCCAGTATACCCAGGTAGGGCAGTCTCTGGATGGCCTTTCCTTCAGTCTCTGCTCCATACTTTGTCTCCGTATTTTCTCTCTTCAGCGTTTTGTTCCCCCTTCCAAGAAGCACTGCCACATCCACACTTTGGTCTTCCTTCTTCTTGAGCTTCATGTGGTCTGTGAATTGTATCATTGGTATTCTGAGCTTTTGGGCAAATATCTACTTATCAGTGAGTGCATGTCATGTGTGGTCTTTTGGGACTGGGTTACTTAACTCAGGATGATATTTTCTAATTCCATCCATTAGCCTAATAATTCCATGAGCTCATTGTTTTTATAACAAAAAAAATTGCAGAATAGCAAAAACTATTCTCAACAATAAAAGAAATTCTGGGGCTATCACCATTCCTGAATTCAAGCTGTATTACAGAGCAATCATGATAAAACATACTGCATAGTATTGGTACAGAGACATGCAGGTCGATCGATGGAATAGAATGGAAAACCTAGAAATGAACCTACATAGCTATGGTAACTTGAGCTTTGATAAAGGAACTAAAACCATCCAGTGGAAAAGGACAGCATTTTCAACAAATGGTGCTGGTTCAACTGGTGGTCAACATGTAGAAGAATGAAAATCAATCCATTCTTATCTCCTTGTACAATGTTGAAGTCCAAGTGGATCAAGAACCTCCACATGAAACCAGATAGACTGAATCTAATAGAAGAGAAAGTGGGGGGAAGTCTTGAAAACATGGACACAGGGGAAAAGTTCCTGAACAGAACACCAAGGACTTATGTTCTAAGATCAAGAATTGACAAATGGGACCTCATAAAATTGCAAAGCTTCTGTAAGGCAAAGGACACTGTCAATAAGACAAAACACCAACCAACAGATTGGGAAAAGATCTTTACCAATCCTACATCCAATAGAGGGCTAATATCCAATATATACAAAGACCTCAAGAAGTTAGATTCCAGAGAACCAAATAACTCTATTAAAAATAGGGTACAGAACTAAACAAGAATTCTCAACTGAGGAAACTCAATTGGCTGAAAAGCACCTAAAGAAATATTCAATATCTTTAGTCATCACAAAAATGCAAAGAAAACCAACCTTAACATTCCACCTTGCACCAGTTGGAATGGCTATGATCAAAAAAATCAGGTGACAGCAGATGCTGGGGAGGATGTGAAGAAAGAGGAACACTCCTCCATTGCTGGTGGGACTGCAAGCTGGTACAACCACTATGGAAATCAGTCTGTTGCTTCCTTAGAAAATTGGAAATAGTACTACCTAAGGATCCAGCTATACCACTCTTAGACATATACCCAGAAGATTCTCCAACATGTAATAAAGACACATGCTCCCCAATGTTTATAGCAGCCTTATTTATTACATCCAGAAACTGCAAATAACCCTGATGTCCTTCAACAGAAGAATGAATACAGAAAATGTGTTACATTTGCACAATAGAATAGTATATCTCCCTTTTCATTTCTGATGTTAATTTGAAAACTATCTCTGGCCCCTTTAGTTAGTTTGGCTAGGGGTTTATCTATCTTGTTGATTTTCTCAAAGAATCAGCTTTTGCTTTTGTTGATTCTTTATATTGTTCTCTTTGTTTATATTTGGTTTCTTTCAGCCCTGGGTTTGAATATTTCCTGCCTTCTACTCCTCTTGGGTGTATTTGCTTCTATTTGTTCTAGAGCTCTCAGGTATGCTATTAAGTTGCTAGTGTAAGATCTCTCCAGTTTCTTAATCATGGCACTTAGTGCTATGAATTTTCCTCTTAGCACTGCCTTCATTGTGTCTCATAAGTTTGGCTATGATGTGTCAAAATGTTCATGATATTCCAGGAAGACCTTAATTTCTTCCTTTATTTCTTCCCTGACCAAGTTATTATTGTTCAATTTCCATGTGTATGTGGGTTCTCTGTCTTTCTCTCTCTCTCTCTCTCTCTCTCTCTCTCTCTCTCTCTCTCTCTCT
>JADRCH010007377.1:159098-368433 GCA_019843965.1 Rhynchomys soricoides | reverse complement strand
CTTCTTCTTCTTCTTCTTCTTCTTCTTCTTCTTCTTCTTCTTCTTCTCCTGCTCCTCCTCCTCCTCCTCCTCCTCCTTCTCGTCCTCCTCCTTCTTCTTTATAATCATCATCATTTTTGTGATCTCATATACAGAATCCAAATTCTGTGAAGTCAGGGATTTCCTCTGCTATGTTTCCTGCTTAATCCAAATGTGTAGAATGATACACAGCATATACTATTAATATTGTATTTCATGTATTTGACTATTAAAGCCACAAGATTTAAGCAAAGAAAAAAAAAGTGAACTTATGACTATTGATCTAGTAAAAACTGGTAGCAGTATTATATTCTGTTATCTGTGTTCGTGCTAATCTAGCTTGGCCTATAGATATGTGTTTCTGGAGCAGGTGGCCAGGTACACTGTTCAACAATCCCAGGTTTTCTGGAACTAAGATTTTCCTAAGTTGAATATTATTTTTATTTTTGAACCAAAAAAATTAAGGACAAACTGCATTGATGCTAAACCTTTGGTGAATAATATGTGTTACTTCTGGGGATACAAAATGTGATTAAGCATATAACTCATACTCCAGCCCCTTTACTCATATATCCTTCCCATTCAGCAATTACATTCTTCTAGAAATCTACAATTGTCAATGTTTAGCACATAAAGCAAAGTGATCTGAATTAGATGCTTCCTTGAGGTCCTTCTAGTTCTAGAAGTCTATGTTTCTTATTACTCTCTATATAGTAATTGAACCAATGATTGTGCACCGTACAGTGATTTCAACAATAACTAATCTAGCCAGTCAACTGAATCCATTCATGTAAATCAAGTACACCATATAGACCATTATAAATAATAGTCATATTTTGTTTAAAATCTGATTACAGAAGATCTCCTATCAAATATTTGTGGTTTTTCCAGATTAACATAATTTATATTAATATAATCTCTAATAAGTTTTCTAAATGTTTTTCCATATTTAAAAGGACCTGGGGGGTCTGGAGAAATAGCTAAGTGGTTAGGAGCACTGGCTGCTCTTGTAGAATACCTTGGTTCAAATACAAGTCCCCATACGGCAGCTCATAACTGCCTATAAATTCTATCTCAGTTGATATGATTCTCTCTTCTCACCCCTACAGGGACCAAGCACACACATTTTTAACAGTCATAAGTTCAGGTAAAACATTTATTTGATAGATAGATAGATAGAATGAAAGTGAAGAGTAATTTATTATTTTAGTAGACTTGAGGAAGGGCACTATCTGCCCTGAGTTATTTCCATATTTCTCCCTGGTACCTTAAGAGCTCTTACCAATTAATATAGAATATATTTGAGAAATATTTGGTTCATAGGCATTAACATTCATATTTCATTACACAAACTGATTGAACTGGATAATACTTTGCCACGATAACAATAAAGAAAGAGTAGAAAGAGCAGCAGAATAGAAAGCTGCAAATGGGAAAACCATTTTAAAAGCTTGTTTTTGAATGTCACAGAGATATTAGATATAACATCACCATTTTCTCCAAGGTATCAGTTTAGATTAAATGTACCTAGACCCTTTTTAGTCTATATTAGTCTCTAGATTAGTCAATTAATATTTTTTTAAAATACCAACTTTCTTTCTCAAACTTTTCATTTTTACTCTTTCCTCTGAGACTTATTTACTTCTTCAACAGAGATGACACAGACGTTTATCTGACCTACAATTCTCACAAGTTCCCCTAATGTTAATCAATTCCCAGATTGCTCACATCAAATTTGGACTCATGTATAAAAGCTATTAATATTTGATGTCACACAATGCATAAGTATATTTTCTGAATGATAAATTTCTCTTAAGAAAAATATTGCCCTGTCTGGCTCAACATTTTATATGCACTGGGTCAAATTTTATTGTGCCTTTCTTCTCATATTAGAGTATGCTTGCATTTTGATTCACTGGACCTATTAAATCTACCATTTTTTCCTCTGAGTTTACTCTTTTCTGAAATAATTTTAGCCTGATAATATCAATCATGATTGAGAGTTACCAGCTTTTACATTTGGTAGCATCTTCTAACATATCCCTTTTTTTCCAAAGAATTTTCATTAGTGGCAAGGTTATGTATTACAAAAACAATACTCACATACTCATGACCTTACTAAGTCCTCAAATTGCCTCAAAATTCATTGATTTCCAATTCTAAAAACAATGCTTAACTCCTATTCTATCTTTGTTTTAACCTAACCCCCTGAGAAGCAGATAACTGTAAAATAAGACACTAAAACAACCGAAAACACCTGCCTTCCATCACACTGAAGTTATTCATTGTCCTTAGATATCTGGTCATGGATTCTGATTTTACAGTTTGATGTTACCCAAATGAACATTATTTCTTTTCTAAGAAAGAGCCATTTATCAGGTTAGAGACAATACTGACATTTCCTATTACCAAAATTTTATCAAATACCTCCAGTTTTGAATTCATTTTTGAGACACCTTTCATGGATCTCAAAAGTTCCTACATAGTGACATTATATTGTTGTGTACAAATGTTAAGGTTACATTCATAGATTCCTTGCATATACACAGACTTTTGACTATATGGTGTGAACATGTGATAGATGTACTAGTTTTAATTCTTTTGCTGTAATAAAATAACTTGATCAAATACAACAATGAGGGAAAAGGTTTACTTGGCTTACAAATACATCATATCCACATTCAAGACAGAATTGAATAGATCTTTGTTTTCATTTCCTCTCATTCATTCCTCTACTCTTAGGTATGAAATAGTGTATTCTTCTATGTCTTCCTACTTGAAGTAATGACATGACAATCTTCTATAGTCATGTTCCCTAGACTAACCTGATCTACACAATTCCTCAATAGTTACATTTTCTGAATGAGATGTAATTCATCTTCTCAAGTAATTTTATATTATGAAAAATTAGCAATTAGTATCTAGCCATAGAAATATTGCTCCAAGAGATTTTATTTACTTGCTCTAATGTAAAAGATGGACATGGAAATGGACTTTTAAAACTTTCTGTTATAAATGAATGTCTTGTTAAAATTTATATATAAACACTGAAACATAAATATATCTGAGGTCACACTTTACTCCAGTGAAGTCTAAGCCACAGCAGGAATTTTAACAGGGGACTGTTATGATCTGGCAAGAGGATTTGCTAGGGTAAGCTGTATTCCTATTGAGAATATTAGACAATACATGACACAGAAAGGTACAGGTGAAATGCCATAGACATTAAATATGTCAGATTTCATTAATCAAGGGTTATTAGGGAAATCATCATAGAAGAGTAAGAAAAATAGGAACCAGATTTTGAGATTAGGGAATGTAGAATGACATAGCAGATTGGTTAAATAATACATCATGTAATTTGTGAATAACAAGAACTCACGACCAGTGACATTTTATACCCAAAACAAAAGAAGACAAGTAAGTTGAGGTTCTAGCTTTATATGTTTCAAAGAAAAGGCTCAAAGGTTTAAGCCTATTAGTACAAACTAGAAAAAGAAGACACTAGGAGCATTAAGAGTAGTAACTGAATGTATCAACATCCACCAAACACACAATTATATACTTGTTAAGAATCATTAATCCATCTTGGAAATACTTACTCCCTTTTGACCCTCTCCTATATAGTACAACCACTACTTTTCCACTGAACCTATCATTTTCTCATAAATAGTGAAAGCTTCTTCCTAAATGGTAGTTTTAGATAACATAAAGTTTTATCTTATTTAAAACTATACCTTTTCCTTATGATCCTTATAAAGATGATATTATGAAATATTATCAATATATACATTTGTGTCCAACAAGTCAAAGAACTCTCTTATTTTTTTTTTCATTCTTAGATTCTGTAGGGAGTTCTCTCGATACTTAAAATATGGACTTGATGTGGCTATGAAGTGATGGATAGATAGTGTGAAAATTTGGGGAAGGTAGAAAGAAAGACTATCTAATGATCAAACTATGAAGACTATATTCTGTTGGCCAGCATGGGGGTGGAGGAGTTTAGAAAGAAGAGCAAAATGGCAGAACACTCAGCATAGTGAGGATCTTGGAGCTGATAGAGGGAAAGGTTGGTTCCTGGTAAGCAGAAATCGGCTTTGATTTGTTTTGTTTTGTTTTTTTTTTTTTTTTTTTTTTTATTTAACTGAAACAGGGTAATCATATTGTCTTGGTCACTAATGTTACAAGCTATCACCCTTGGGGAAAAAGTCATTATGACCTCTTGATTACTCTTTTGAAATACATGTATAATTCATGTTTCAAAGGAGCATGGGAATTAAGATAGTTAAATGACCCAATTGTTTTTGTATTCTATTCCAGTGTACTTATTTCCTTAGTATCTACATAGAGTTCATTTTCAACTTATGTTTACAAGATCATTTTCTCACTCAGACCTAAACAGAATTAGAAATAGTATAGCAGTTGTTGCAGGGTTGGTAGTACAACATAGCACAAATTTGTTTTCTTTCCAAGAGATAATCACACCATTAACTTCTGCACATGTTTTCAAAACTAAGATGGATGGAAACTGACAAAAATAATTATGGAAAAAAATCTGATGAATATTTAAAAATCTAAGAAAAATTGTTGTTGTACATCTTGATCAGGAAATTCTATAAACTATTTTTTCCTTATTAGTTATCTGGTTGAGAAACACCTTTCATTTTGGGATAGGGTTGGTAGATATGCTGGCAAAAATAATGGACATTTAGTTTTATGCATACTGTAACTATTCTATCTTAAGAAAGATTAAAGTATAAGCAGAAAGTGTGTGATAAAGAAAGGAAGAAATTAAAAGGAAGAAAAAGAAAGAGAATGAATGAATGAGAGCCAGAAAGAAAATGAAAAAGAGAAAAAACAAAGACAAAGACAAAAGACAGGAAGACAGAGAATGACCAAGGTAGAGAAAAAGAAAAAGAAAAAAAACCACAGATACAGAGAATGAAAAAGAGACAAGGACAAAAACAATGTCAGAGATTTTTAATCTATGTGCTCCTAGGCTACACCCAGAAATCTTCTCATCCAAAGCACCAATGCCCTTTTGCTCACTCTAATTAGAACTTTAGGGACAGCAGAAAAGTTTACACAGTATAATCCATAGCACCTATGTCGCTGCTTTTCATCAGTTCACATTTTGCTGTTTGTCAGCAGTTTATATGTATTTTCATAAAAAACACAAATAAGCTAAATACTACCTAAATAATACAGTTGATTAGTTATATGTGGCCATTAAGAAATAAGTAGTCCATTAGGCTACAGGCATGATTTACAGAGTAGCCACTTTAACTGAAAAAGTAGGTATAAATTATTATCAAATTCAATATAAAAAATTCTTTCATATTGCCACTCATATATCATGAATGTGTTTTATTTCATAGTTGGTAAATTTTATCATTTTCTTTAATGAAAATCAGATAGAAAAGATAATATTTATCAGAAAATTGAAGGTCATATTTGAAAGTACTCTGTGCAGTGACCTTTACTGAAGTCAGTAACTACTGCATCAAAATTAGCCAAGGTAGATGGGAAATTAAAGAAAGAAACGTGCCAAGGTAAATATTTGAGAGCTTCAGCAGTAGGGTAATGCCAATCGATAAAATTTAGAAAACTGGAAAGAGTTCATGGAAATGTCCTTCTCTGACCTACATTCCCTCTGATCTGTATTATTATTATTATTATTATTATTATTATTATTATTATTATTATTATTATTTATACTAGAAATACAGGAAGAAATATAAGGGATCAAGTTAACATCTCAAACATGCTATGGGGGTTGCAATTTGAAAGGACATTTAATTTTCAGTAGATACTACCATATTTGCTTAAATATCATCTTAGTTTTTGCTGTATTTTATTTTGATATATTCAGTGTCCTATATGTACAGCAATTCATATCATTTCCACATTATTTTTTATCACTGCAACTCCTTTTGATGACAGGTGGGGTAATGGTCCATAAAAGAGAATTTACTTCTGCCATTTTCCTAAACAAATAAATGGTATTTTTAAAGGGCCATTCATATGTGTTCTTTTATAATCTTTTAATATTGCCATAAAACAACCTTATAAACATTTTATTTATGCATTCATAATTTGGGAGTAATCTGCTGCATATAAGGAATTGATTGGGCATTGGGGATTGATCAGTGTATAAAAAAACCAGAGTTGTTTTCACCATCAGTATATAGTTCAGAAAAAGATAAAACAAATAAATAATAAACAAGTAAATTGATAAGTCAAACAATTAAAAATTAATAGAAATATAGGTGATAACTATACATGTAAAATTATGAATAAATATACTGGGGAAGTCTGAGATATTGTGTTATTTGATATCTAAGTGACTAGAAGGAACCAGCTCTATGAAAATCACAAGAAACTGAACTCCAAGGCAAAAAAACAATAGAATGCAAATACCCAAGTTCAAGAAAGTAAAAAATATCTTATGGAAATAATGAAAGGTCAGTATTGCTGAAGCTTTGAGAGACAAACAAAATATGAGTTATACACAAAGGAACAAATAACTAAGGGACCTATGATAACATAGGTAATTTTGACAAATGACTTTAAGCTACTGTCATGTAGTCATCTTTCATCTCTTACAGCTTCAGCAATTGTGTCTATTAATAATGTATGACTACAGAAGCTGGAATTGTAACCCAGTTCATGGAGTTCTGTATTTGATCCAAAACAGTACGTAAAAGAGGAGTTGTGGTATATACCTGTAGTCACCATATGTTGGAAGAAAGGCAGAAAAATTAGAAACTCAAGGTAATTCTTGCCTACACAGAGAGATTGAGTTGGTCATAGACATTGAACACATGTCAGAAATAGTAATGATTAAAAACAAATGCATGATTGTAAGATAATGCATAGCATGTGATAGTGTTTAATAATAATATGTTTGATTTAAATATACATACATACATATGTCCAAGCATATATATACATATATACATATGGAAATGTTTAGTAAATAAACTGTATAGATACAAATGGTAGAAAAAGAAAGTAAATTTGACTTTAGGTTTTAATAATTCTGAAATTTTGACTAGATGAATATGGAATTAGGCTTCACTAAATGGTAATGGACTGTAACTTACAACTCAGATTTAATTTTGTCTCCATGTACAAAATGTTAAAAATATGAGTACAAGAGTTTATATATAGAGAAAATATAAAATTTGTGTGAGTTTTCAGAATTGTTGACAAAATTGTCTCACGGCATAAGGAAGTTAATTCAGATGATTCCTCTTTCCCAGTAGGATATTATACGATGTAACTACATGCATTTCATCTGTTTTAAATATAATTATGTTTCTTAGGTATCAGGGTAACTGATAAAATATAATTGAGAAATGTTCCTGCTTCAGTTTTATTGTAATGATTTGAGAAAAATTGGCACTAATCCCTCTTTAAATGTCTTGTAGAATAGAATTCTGTGTTAAAACCATCTGGCCCTTGGCTTGGATTGGCTGAGAGATTATTAATTAATGTTTTTCTTTCACTAGTGGTTATAGGTTCAACAAAGAAAGATAATTACAGACCAGTTTTGCTTATTAACATGGATATAAAAATACTTAATAAAATAATGCAACATGCATCTAAGAACACATCAAAAAGATTATCCACCATGATCAAGTAAGCTTCATCATGAGGACACAGACATAATTCAACATATGTCAATAAAAAATACATTCCACTGTATAAACATATTAAAAGATTAAAATCAGAACTGCTATCTCATTACATGCAGAAAAGACCTGTGACACAATCTAACAACCTTTATGAAAAAACTCCTTAAAGATCAGAGATACAAGGAACATACCTAAGCATAATAAAGGCAATTTACAGCAAGCCAATAGCCATTATTACTCCAACTGAAGAAAAACTCAAAACAATTCTGAAATAATCAGGAACAAAACACAAAGCAATTCCAAAGAATCAGGAACAAATCAAAGTTATTCACACTTTCCATAACTATTCAATATAATATTTGAGGACATAGATAGAGAAATAAGACAAATTAAGGAGATCACAGCTATATAAATAAGAAGGGAAGAAGTCATAGTATCTTTTTTGCCTATATGATAGTATTCATAAATGACAGTAAAAATTCAACAGTAAACCTCTACAGATGATAAAATCTTTCAACAAAGTAGCTGGAAACAAAATTAACTTACAAATATCAGTAACCCTCCTAAATACAAGTGACAAATGGACTGAGAAGGAAATCACAAAAACAATATTTTTCATAATAGCAGTAATAAATAAATAAATAAACAAATAAGTAAATAAAATGCTTTGGGTAACTCTGCTCAACCAAGTGAAGGATTTATATGATAAAAACTTTAAGACAGTGATGAAAGAAATGGAAGAATGTGTCAGAAGTTGGAAAGATCCCCTGTGCTCAAGGATCAGTATGATTAACATAATAAAAATTAATATCCTACCTATAGATTCATTACAATCCCTCTCAAATTCCCAACACATATCTTCATAGATCAGTAAAGGGTAAATTTCAGCTTCATATTAAAACACAAAAAATCAAGAATAGCTAAAATAATCATGAACAATAAAAGACTTCCAGGAGGTAGCACCAGCCCCAATCTTGAATTCTACTACAGAACTCTATTAATATAAATACCCTGATATTGGTATACAAATAGACATGTTGACCAGTAATTGAAATAAACACCCTGATGTAAGTCTACACACCTATGAATACCAGATTCTTGATGGAAATCCAGGAATTTACAGTAGAAAATATACAGTATTTCCAACTGTTAGTGCTGTTAAAGCTAAATGACTTCATGTAAAAAAAATACAAATAGATCCATGAATATAAACTGGCACAAAACTCAATACCACATGGATCAAAGTCCTTGAAATAAAACCAGATACAGTGAACCTGATAGAAGAGTAAGTGAGATAGCCGTGAATGTATTGGTACAAAAAAGACTTTCTGAAGACTGTTAGCAAGGCACTAATACCAACAATCAATAAATGGGACCTCATAAAACTGAAAAGTTTCTATATTGTTAAAGACACCATTATTCAGAAAATGTGTAAGGCTACAGAATAGGAAATATTTTATCAACCACATATCTCAAAGTGGGCTAATATCTAAAATATAAAAACAAAATAAAAAACCTGACATCAAGAAAGCAAGTTACCCAATTAAAATCTGGTATAAAGTAAATGGAAAGTTATGAAAAGAAGAAATACAAATTAGTCAGAGGTAACCCAAACTCAAAAGGACATGCATGTTATATACTCACTGATAAGTGAATATTAGCCAAAAAGTTCAGAATATTGCATGATACAACTCATAGGCCATAGGAAGCTGAACAAGAAGGAAAGCCCAAGTGTGGATACCTGAAACCCACTTAGAAGTAGAACAAAGTAATCATGAGAGACAGAGGGAGGGAGGAACCTGTGTGGGTGAAGGGAAGAAGGAGGGGAAAAGGAGGGACAGGATCAGATATGGGGAGGGACAGGTATGGGGAGAGACAGAAGGGATGCCCAGAAGAACAGGAAAATTAATGGAAATATGCAACTGCCAGAGGTAGGTAGGAGGAGGAATCTTGAGAATGTACCAGAGACTTTTGATGTGAGAGACTACCAGGACCCAATGGGGATGACATTAGTCAAAATGTGCAACAGTAGGGAGATGGATCCAGCAGAGACCACTTCCAGTATGTAGACATGGCCCCAAGTTTAGGCAAGCAGCCACCCACCCATCTTCCAATTTTTTAACCCATAATTGTTCCTATCTAAAAGAAATGCAGGGACAAAAATGGAACAGACTGAAAGAACGGCCAGCCCATGACTGGCCCAACTTGGGATCCATCCCATGCATGCACACTGATTTCTGACACTATTCCTGAGGCCATTTTGTGTGGTAGCCTAGCATGACTGACCTCTGAGAGACTCTACCAGCAAATGACTGAGACAAATGCAGATACTTATGGCCAAACATTGGACTGAGGTCAGACACCCCAATGGATGAGTTAAGGAAGGATTGAAAGAGATGAAGGGGATTGCAATCCCATAGAAAGAACAACAGTGTCTACTAACCCATGTCTCTCAGAGCTCCCAGAGTCTAAGCCAAAAACCAAAAAGCATCCATAGGCTGGTTCATGGCCCTGGGCACATGTTTAGCAGAGGACTGCCTTGTAAGACCTCAGTGGTAGAAGATGCACTTAATCCTGTGGAAATGTGATGTCCCATGGAAGAGCAATGTTGGTAGGGGTGGAGTCAGTGTGGGTGTGCAGGTGGGGGAAAACCCTTTCAGAGGCATGGGGTGGAGGATAGGGTGAAGAACTCAGGGAGGGGAGACTGGGAAGGACAGTAATTTTGGAATGTAAATAAATAAAATAATTTAATAAAAGAAAGTTCACAATGTTTAGTCATCAGGGAAATTATAGTCTAAACTACTTTGATTTTTTTTAAAGGATACACTTAAATTCTATCTATCTATTTGTTTATATTAAAATATTTAATTGTATGTTTATTTCTTCTTTTACCATACTTAATTTCCCGAGTGTGTAACTTCCCCTTTTCTTCCTGTCTTTTAGTCCCTTTGTCCTCCTATCTTCTCCCCTAGATAGACTCCTTATCTTATGGAATCATCAAGATTAATAAAGCAAATTACAATGCATGCTGGCAAGGATATGGAGTCTCATGAACAGTCATTCATTGCTGGGAGCATGCAAAAAATTTTCTAACCACTTTGCAAATCAGTGATTCCTCAGGAATCCTGAAATATATATACCTTAAGATATATCTAAGACAAGAGTGGGTGGGTGGGGGAATACCCTCATAGAGGCAGGGGAGGGGGGAGGGAATAAGGAGGTTCCAAAGGGGAGATCTGGAAAGGGGGAAACATTTGAAATGTAAATAAAATATCAAAAAAATAAAAGATATATACCACACTTTGGCATATACATGCCCAAAGGATACATCATCTTACCATAGAGGCACTTGTACTACCATGTTTACTTCTGTTATATTTACAGTAATCAGAAATTTGAAACAGCCTAGACACCCACCAATGGAAAAATAGATGAGAAAAATGTGCTACATTTATACAATGAAATATGATTTAGCTACTAAAAATTGTGAAATCATAAAATTTATAGGTAAATAGAGAGAGCTAGAGATGTTAAGTCATTGATACACAAGTAAAAATCCATATGACAGATGTTAAGTAAAGATTTAGGAAATAAGGGAAAGATGAATATTCCTGGGATAGAGAAATTTGACAGATAATTATGGCTGAATTAAGGTGGAACTAAAATGGATCACATGAGAAGGGAAGTGTAGAGGGAGGCAAAGAAGGAAATATGGGGAGGAACAGCTCAAGTTAACGGTCGCTTGTAGAATCTTAAGGAAATTTACTACATTAGAAGCCTCCTAAAGTAAATACATGAATGAAGGTGTTCCAAATGAAATTGCCAAATTGTGTGGCACAAAGTGCCAACTTGATATCTCTTGTAAAGAACTTCTAGTACTGTGAATGGGTTATATATAATTAAATTATTCACCAAAGGGCACCCCTAAACAACCCAGACTACATTGAAGGCTTGCTTTCCACAAAGAGATGGCAAGACCCCATTGCTGAAGACAACACCTATAGAACTTCTTGAACATAAATAATTTGAGTTGGTGCCTACCTAAAGCTTTTACCCTATGGATTTGCAGTGTTTGAGTTACTGGAATGTATTCTGCATGCTACCAAAGGAGAAATGTAATCATCAACCTGATCCACAATTATGAAATGCCTGCTAAATGTGTTATGGCAATAGCATCACAAAGCTTATAGAAATAACCAACCAACATCTAGCTTCAATTAAGGCCCATTCCATGAGATAGAACACACACTCCTCTGTACCAGACTCATGGCTATATCATGATGCAAAATATATTCAGCAAAATTTCAAAAGTCTCCATAGTCTTTTACAGTCTTAACACTGTTTAAAGTTATAAAGTCTCTTCTTAGATGCAACACAATCATTTAATTTCGACCCCTGTAAAATCAAAAGGTAAATTACATACTTGAATATACAGTGGCCCAGAATACACATTACCATTACCAATTGAAGTATAGGAATGTAGTAAAGAAATTCTGGCTTACAGCAAGATAAAAAGCCAACAGGGCAAAGTTCAATGCAGTTCCATGTCCATTGTCAAAGAACTTAGAACTGCTCACTGTTTCCATCTCTTCTGCTTGCAACATACTGCTTTCTCTTTGCAAACATCTCAGAATTCCAGAAAGTTCACATCGTATGAATCTCCAACACAATCTAGGCTTCACTTTCATAGCATCACGATATGGCATTTCATTTATAGAGTCTCCTGCTCTATGACTAGACTTGCTGGCTCTCTACAACTGGGGTAAAGTAGGCTATAGAACCTTTTCTTGTGTATCATTCATGAATCTAAAGCCATACCTCTGTACACAGAACTTTCAAGTTTTGCTTCCAGTTTGGGATGATACCTGGACCATTTGGATCATATTTGCAGTAGCATTTGTTTGCTCTTGATTTGAGAAAAGCAGATATTCTTCACACAATTTCCTTTTACAAGTAGGAAGCTCAGGTGAGTGGACTCTGACCCTGAGTGTATCTTCCTTATTTCATTGCAGATCCTCCCACATTAAGGACATTAACCTCCTTGACAGTTAGAGCCTCTCTTCCAGTAAAAATCTTGGCTATAATATTAGTCATGCCAGTCTCTTTTTTCCTTCTTTGATTTACACATTTTTATCTGCTTATCTAATCATTTTCATTGTGTATCTATATAAGAATGATTGCTATAACCATGCCACATAGTCAATATTTGGATATCTCAAAATATTTTTCACCAAAGAATTTACTCCATTACATTAAATTTAGACTCAAACCAGTTCTTAGGATAGACGCAGAAAACAGCCACATTTTCTTAAAAAAAAAAAAAAAAAAAAAAAAAAAAAAAAGTCTATCCCATTTACTAAGGTATTTCCTTTCTGAAATCTCTTGAGATTGGCTTTCCAGTTCATGTTGCCACCAAAAATCATGGCCATTTCATCACATCAATAAGCTAATTACTAGCATCTGCTTCTTCTATATTAGTTACTTTTACATTGCTGCAATTAGATGTCATGACTGAGGTAAGTTATAGAAGAATTTATCTTTGGGTTAGATTTACAGAGTATTAGAGACCCTGATAACAGAGTAGGTAGCAGGCAGCAGGTGGGTGGAGCAGCAGCTGAGAACACACCTCTTTAAAAACAAAGCAAAGCAAAGAGTCACAACTTTGAATATGTGTGGATTTTGAGACCTCAAAGGCTGTCTACAGTGACACATTCCCAATAAAGTCATATCTCTTAATCCTTCCTTAACAGTTCCATCAACATGGGACCAAGATTTCAAACTAGTATACATCTGGGGGCACAATCTTTTTCAAATCACCATACTATCCCATCTTAATGAGTTATAAGCAATCAACAACCACAGCTGCTAAACTTAACTGCACACCATCATTCATATATATGACTCCACAGTAGTGTAACTATATAGTAGTACACCTTTAGTTCTGATAAGTTTACTACTTTAGTGCCTACATATGATAGTTCTGCACTTTTCTCACTGCTGCACCATCTTAATGCTTCAACCCAATACTGTAATACACAAACACACAAATACACACACTCACACACACATACATACACACATTCAATTTATTGATGAATAATATGGAGATAAACATAGTATGCTATGGTAGATATTAGGGTGAAGAAAATTGTTTTATCAAAAATCTTTTGCACAGATCTTAGCAAATATAAGGAAAAATGGTTGATTCTGTAGAAAACTGAAAAAACACAAACTGTATAGGTATCCAATGAGGATCAAAGGAAACACAAGCAATATCTCTCTATCAGACAGAATTCCTGCAGTGTTTCCAGTGTAAAAACATTGCTCTCAATCATTCTTTGTTCTATCACTTTATCTCTAAAATTATTAAACCATCACAGGCTTATTGGAGCTAAAGAGTGACTCATTGACAGAACAAAGAGGGAACATTCTCCAGAAATTGGTTTTATCATACCATAAAATGCATTACTCTTTATTTGTATGTCAGAAAATGGAATTTTTACCAAGGTACATATTTCTTACTATACCAATCTAAATTCTTTTGTACTTGCTATGCTCATTTCTCTATTCCACAGTGTACAATTCCTGATAAACCAATGGTACTGTGAATTATTTATAAGTTACTACCTATGAGATTGTCTTCCAAGCTATCTTACAATATACACTAAATATGGTTCTATGCAACCATAGATTTTTTATTCTTTAAAAATTGTTTCATTAATGTCTGTTGGTAATGAACTTTAGTGTTTATCATTTTCATTGTATTCAGTACCATAAAAATTGATTTATAATCAGTAAATTTGTGTAACATGAACAGATATTAAGTTATGATGTATCTATACAATGCACCATTATACAGCTACAGGAATTGTGTTTTCATAATATTTTAAGGACATAAAAACTCTAATTACATAATGTTTAGTAAATAAGAATATATATTGTATATTACATATGGCTACCTATAAAATAGTACAGTTTATGAGAAACATATCTAAAATGCAAAATGTATCAATTAAAGTATATACACATATAAACATACATATATATGCATGCATTTATATATACTAGAAAGATATATTATTGTCAGTTATTATCCATAGGTTAGGTGATTACAGATAATATTTATTTTTGTTAGTCTATCTAATTTTCCCTCTGAGCACTATACAATATATAGAATCTGCTTTAAATCAATTAGTACTTAAATTTATTTATCCTAGTTCATTTTAATAACCAAATTCAATTGTATTGAACTGAGAAACTGATTAATCATTTAGTTGATAACTGAATTCATTATGACTTCATATCTTAACTATATAGTCTTTTATACTTTGGAAAAGTTAGAAATCTGTTCACTTTATGTTAGACTATGGAAAGTAGTCACAAACTTATATGAATATGAGTTTATTATGCTGTGAACCTTAGTAATTTCTAGAAACCATGACAATATTGTATATAGTATTATATGTATTCAAAAGTAATCCATGGAATTTAAAATAAAATAAAACATCAAGATTATTCAAATAAATTAAATATGATTAGATAGAGTCCTAAATACAATTATATGTATTCATTCATGACAGATGTGGGAAATTTGACAGTAACAGGAATGGATAATCCAATGAGATAGAAATATAAGCGAAATGGTTATAAGCCATGTGATACTGGCAGCCAAAGAAGCTGGAGCTGTAAAGGAATAATTTTTTCTCCCCATAAATCTATAGAGTGAACAGGCTGCAACCTACAGCTTGACAATGTACAGTTTTCTTGATTTCAGAATTTAGGGATTCAGAATAGCAAGAGAAAAAGCCCAGTATGCTTTCAGTAATTTATTAACAGCCTTCAAAAAACATAATAATACATATTTATATTAAAATGCTGGAGCATGGTCCCTGCCTGTGAAATGCTTCTATACTAGAAAGAAAGAATGGGGATAAGGAAAAAATATAAACTATTTCTGTAAGTTTTCTTTGTGCAAATTGGTAACTCTTCCCTGAAGTGGTCAATTGAAGCAGTTTGTAAAGGATTAGACATATAAGTAAAAGTACTTCCCATTTTCACAGCATAGGGGTATTAGGGCTTAAAGGAAAATAGTTCTTTGTTTTGGTTATATTTGAGTGTCAAAGTGCTTAATATTTTTTCAATTTTGTGCAGTACATAAAGAGAAGCTGATGACTTTGTTAGTGAAGATCTATGTTTCTTCAGTCTATACCTAAATCTACATACAGATGTTTAATGTGAAGTTGGGCATAGATTCTTTTTCCTTTAAAAAAAAATTAATCATTCTATTCATTTATATCTCAAATGATACCCCTCCACAAACCCCCCATCCCACATCCACCCTCTCCCCCTCCCCTTTGCCTTAATGAGGGTGCTCCCCCACCTACCCACCTCTTCTGTTCCACTGCTCCAGCATCCCCCTATGCTAGGGCATCAAACCTCCACAGAACCAAGGGCCTCCCTTCCCAGTGCTGTCAGACAAGACCGTCCCTCTGCTACTTATGTATCTGGAGCCATGAATCCCTCCCTGTATATTCCTTGGCTGTGTCTTGGAGCACTAGATGGTCCTGCTAACCTATGTTGTTCTTCCTACAGGGTTGCAATCCTGCTCTGCTCCTACAGTCCTCCTCTCAGCTCCCACACAGAGTCCCTGAGCTCAGTCTGATGGTTGGCTCCAAGCATCACATCTGCATAAGTCAGTTGCTGGATTAACCTCCCAAAGAGCGGTCACAGTAGTTTCCTGTCCCTAAATACCTCTGCAACAGCAACAGTATAGGGTTTAGTGTCTGCAGACAGGATGAATCTCCAGGTGGTACCGTCCAGGGATGGTCCTTCCTTCAGTCTCTGCTCCACTTTTTGTCCCTTTTCTTCCTTTGGACAGGAACATTTCTGGTTAAAACTTTAAGGTGGGTGGGTGCCCCCATCCCAGAACTGGGGGCCATGCCTCTTTGCTGGTGGTAGCTCTATCTTCCCCTTCTCTGTGCATTTCAGATACAGTTATTCACATTCATCCACATTGGGTCCTGGGAGCCTCTTTTCCCTGGGGTCTGGGACTTTTCAGTGGCTATCCCCAGTTCCTCATTCCCCCTGCTACATATTATTATTTGATTTTCTGACCCTTTGTAACTCTCTGCCATCCCCTCCAGTACCTGATTACAGTCTCCTTATTTCTTCACCTTCCTTTCTCCCTCCTAGCTCCCTCCTCCCTCTATCTCCTAGGATCATCCTGTTTCTACCTCAATGCAGAACTGAAGCATCCATACCATGGTCTTCCTTCCTTCTAAGCTCCACATGGTCTGGAGGTTGAATCATTGGCATTGTGAAACTTTGGGCTTATCAGTGAGTACATACTATGTCTGTTCTTTTGTTTCTGGGTTACCTCACTCAGGATAATATTTTCTAGTTCCATCCATTTGCCTAAGAATTTCATGAATTCATTGTTTTTAATAGCTGAGTAGTACTCCATTGTGTAAATGTACCACATTTTATGTATCCATTCTTTTGTTAAGGGACACCTGGATTGTTTCCAGCTTCTGTAAATATGGCTGCTATGAACATAGTTCAATATGTGTCCTTGTTATATGTTGGAGAATCTTCTGGTCATATGCCCAAGAGTGGTATAGAGGGGTACTCAGGTAATACTATTTTCAGTTTTCTGAGGAACCACAGGATTGATTTCCAGAGAGGTTTTATCAGCTTGCAGTCCTACCAGCAATGGAGGAGTGTTCTTATTTTTCTACATCCTCTCCAACATTTGTTGTCACCTGAGGTTTTAATCTTAGCCATTCTGACTGGTGTGAGGTGGAATCTCAGGGTTGTTTAGATTTGCATTTCCTTGATGACTAAGGTTGTAGAACATTTCTTTAGGTGCTCCAATGTCCTTGAATTTTCTTCAGTTAAGAATTCCTGTTTAGCTCTGTTCCCCATTTATAATAGAGTTATTTATTTCTCTGGAGTCTAACTTCTGGAGTTCTTTGTATATTTTGGATATTATCCCTCTATTGGATATAAAGGTTGTAAAGAACTTTTCTCAATATGTGGGTTGCAGCTTTGTCCTATTGATAGTGTCCTTTGCCTTACAGAAGCTTTGTAATTTTGTGAGGTCCCATCTGTCGATTCTTGATCTTAAAGCATAAGCCATTGGTGATCTCTTCAGGACATTTCCCTTGTTGTGCATAGATTTTTACTTATTGACTGAAATTCAGAGTTTCCTTAAATCTATGTTTCTGTATAAGCAATGTAATGAAATTTGTGAACTGCTCTATATGTTCTGTTAATCTAATACACCCATGAGGCATATACAAGTGCCTATTAAAATTTCAATTGAAAAATATTAAATAAAGTATAGAATAAGTAGCAATAGGAACAAATTTATGAGAATGTAAGTCCTTTTTAATTAATCTTCTCTCTTAATACATCTAGGTTATAGCCTCCCTTCCCTCTCCTCACCCCAGCCTGCTACTTTCCATCTCCCCCCAATCCACCCCTTCCCTTTAGAAAAGAGCCAGGTTCCCACTGATATCAACCAAACACCTCAAGATGCAAAAAGTCTAGGCATAAACCCACATATCAAGGTTCGACTAAATAACCCAGAAGGAGGAAAAAGGTTCCACAAGCAGGCACAACAATCAGAGACACTCCTATTTGCCCTGCTATGGGTTCAAAAACTCTCAAGCTGAACAACCACAGCATGTATGCAGGAAGCCTAGAGTAGATCCAAATAGGCTTTGTGGTTGCCACTTCAGTTTCTGTGAGCCCCTATGAGCTCTATTTAGTTGGTTCTGTGGTAGTGTTCTGGTGTCCTCCACTCCACCAAAACAATTGTGACATGGTATGTTTGGTACTTGTATGCCTTAAGATTTTCCTTTTTTTTTCTTATTCATTTTATGTCCTGCTCAATGCCCCAGTCCCTGTCACCCCCTCCCACAATCCTTCCCCCTCCCCTCTTCCCTTCTCCTTTGGGCAGGTGGTACATCCCTGGGTTTCACCCTACCCTGGCACTTCAAGTCTCTGCAAGGCTAGAAGCTTCTGCTCCCACTGAGGGCAGACAATGCAGCCCAGCAAGTAGAACATATCCCACAACAACTTTTGGAATAGCCCCTGCTCTAGTAATTCAGGAACTACATGAAGGTCATGCCACATGACTGATACTCATGAGCAGGAAAGTCTTAGTCTAGCCTTTAAGATTTTTATACCAAACTAAAAGAGGATCATCACTCATATCCAAAAAATTCAAATGTAGAAAATGAATTTGGAGTTACTTTGACAAAAATAAGTGCAAATTAAAAGTTTATTATTTGTAAAGTGTGTGTGTGTGTGTGTGTGTGTGTGTGTGTGTTTGTGTGTGTGTGTCTATGTCCATGTTTTGTTTTGTCATGGTGCTGGTACTGCCAATGCTGAAATAGTCTAATCAGCCTAGAAGCCTAAACAAAAAAAAAAAAAAAAAAACTCTCAAATTTTGTTTTCATTTTTCACAAATGCCTGGATAAGGAATTTAAACCTAGCCAGTATATTAGAAGGGGAAACTAAGTGTCCTTTGGTTGTATCAGCAACAGAGGTTCTTGATAACAGTTCATTGGCTCAAAAGTACTCAGTGATTATCTTCTCATTTCCACTGACTACTAAGTAATCACAAACTAAAAGTATAACTTATCTTGATTGCAATAAGACAGTCCTTCTATGAAGCCATAGATAACATTGTATCCTGACATCCCTGCTAGTGCATGAATATGGGAGCAACTGTAAGAAAAGACTTCCCAAAGAATCTGTTCCCATGGGTGTTATAATCAATCAGGAAAGGGAGAAATTGGTCTTGTACCGACAAAGTTAGGCAAAGACACCAAAGATTCATGGGGAAAAGCACTTGCAAAAGTAGAGAACTATGCCTCTCTTTATTTTGTTGGTAGAGAAACTGTTTTGGGAGCTTGTGGAAATTGAATTTACACAGTCCACTGAAGAGGATGCCCATAGAAATTTGCATCTATAGCCAAATCAATGTGAACTGAACCCAACAGGAATTAAAAACTAAAGTAATTTTCACATTTGAGTCAGATAGATAATCCCAAGTTTATACTCAGAGGAAGAAGCCATGTTGATTCAGAATATTTTGTTTTATATTTTATATTTTATGCTAACTGAATGCTAGAATATATAAACACCAAAATTGAAATAAATAAGGCTTAACAATTTCCCTGTCTCATAAAACCTACAAATAATATTAAAAGAGAGGGATTTCTTCTGAGTAGGGTATTAGTGTCAATAAACAGAGCAATTAACAGTTGTCGGGAAAAAGATTCTATTTGTCTAAAATGACTATGGTCTGAATCATGATGAACATTCATAATAAAACATTTTTAAGGTTTATTTTTCTCCCAAAACTTCATTCTCCTTGATTATATTTTATAATGTAACTTATTATATGTCTAACAAAGCTCAGTTATATTGTACCATTTTTAAAGAAACAACCCTTCACTTGTATCCTAATCTGTTTACCATCTAAATAACTCATCTTCATCTCCATTATGCTTTTTATGACTTTCAATATAGAAGTATGTTCTAATTCCTTCATTTTCTTTTTTTGTATTTTATTTTTCTTGTCTTGTAGTTCTTTGCATTTTTTACTCTGTCTTGTTTTTCATAGTCTCTTAACTAAGCTCACTGAATGAGTCATATCACAAACTAGTGAATAAACTAAAAGGTTTGTTGTTGTTGTTGTTGGTGGTGGTGGTAGTTTTTAGTTGCCTATGGCTAATGTGTTGTATGCTTATTAGGAAATAGTTCAATATAATATCTTTTATATGTTAATTGTATTTTATTCTTACCTGCAAAATAATTTTGTATATTATTTATTTTATTGTGACTCCTGAAATTTTAGTATTAACAAAACAATAGAGTTCAAGTTAAATAAATGTAACATTTATTACTTTCCTAAGGGAAATTATCATAGTAATAGTATGGAATATGGACACATTAGCTATTTATAAATATATCCCTGACTAAGAATGGATGTTAGAGAAAATATGTTCAAATTGTGACTGATGCTAGAAATGCAATGCAGTGTCCATTTTATAGGTACTCCATACATATTCTACTAATTAATCCTATACTTATTGATACCTATAATGATCATTACTGAATTTGATTGTCCTTCTATTCCCTTATCATTTTTCCTCAGACTCCTGTTTACACTTCAAGCATGAAAATACATACAATTTATATTTCTGTTTAAAATGTTGTTCTCCATAAAATTTTAGTAATTCTTTAGGAGTATATTATGTCACAAAGTCTCAAAAATCAATTGACTCTTTATTGAAAGGAAGATAGATTTGAAGTATTACTTAAAGACTGTAGATTCAGCAAGAAATATCTAAACAGGCTTGTGTCAAATAAGAAGGGATGACTTGAGTAGTTACATCAAATATCAGAAAAATCAGTCACTTCTCAAGCCTGGTAGCCACCAGAGTATTATCAGATCTAGCCAGTGTGGCTCCCAGAGTAAGGTGAGAGGCACTGACCCTAAGTCTATCATAATTTGCCTATATTTGAAAATTTGGTAATATAATCATTATTATTTTTTATGTTTTATAAGTTAATGGTCATATTTATATATGTGAATATTCCATACGATGGCTAATAATTTACTGTGAAATTGAAAGACGCTAGTATTTCCTATGTTTGAAGCTTATGAGTAGACATCTGAGTGTTTATATGGATTAGGGTAGCCATTAGGCATGCTGTGTTGGATTTACACAATTGAACTAGGTGGGAAAACCTGCTCTAAGTATGGAGTTCCCTAGAATGGTTTCCTAGAAGATATGAAAAAAAATGAAAAATGTTAGCAGAGCACCAGCACATACCATCCCCTGCTTTCCAACATTGCCTACAATGTGACCAACACCATCAAACTCCAGCTGTCATGATGAAATATTCTCTAGAATACTTCTTGAAAAGAAATCTTTTATTAGTTACCTTGCTTTTGATAGATAATTTATCACAGTAAGCATGAATGTGGGATAAAATCAAAGAAACAGAAATGACCCCACATACCTATAGACACTTAATTTTTGACAAAGAGGCCAAAACCATACAATAGACAATGAAAGCATCTTCAGCAAATGGTGATGGTCTAACTGGATGTCTGAATGTAGAAGAATGTAAACAGATCCATATTTATCACCTTGCACAAAACTCAAGTCCAGATATATCAAATACTTCAACACAAAACTGGATATACAAAATGTAATAGAAGACAAATTGGGGAATAGCTTTAAATGCATTGGTATAGGAGACAATTTCCTAAACAGAACACCAATGGCTCAGGCTTTAAAATAAACAATTAATAAATGTGAGATCACTAAACTGAAAAGCTTTTTTTCAAACAAATAACTCTTTCAATAGGACAAAACAGCTGCTGGGGATTAGGAAAAATCTTCACTAACTCTACCTCTGACAGAGGACTAGTATTCAAAATTTACAAAGAACTAAAAAAGTTAGACACCAACAACCCAAATCACCAAATTAATAATGGGGTACAGAGCTAAACAGAATCCTCAACAGAAGAATCCTGAAAGGTGGAGAAGCACATCAAAGAAATGTTCAAGGACCTTAGTCATCAGGGAAATGCAAATCAAAACACCCTTGAGATTCCATTCCATACCCATCTGAAAGGATAAGATCAAATCTCAAACAATACCTGCTGGTGATGATGTGGAACAAGTGGAACCCTCTTCCATTGCTGGTGGGATTGCAAACTTGTACAACTACTCTGGAAATCAATCTGAGTGATTCTCAGAAAATTGGAAATAGATCTACCTGAAGAGCCAGCTATACTACTCCTGGTCTTATACTTAAAACATGCTTCAACATCCCACAATGATACTTGCTCAACATTGTTCATAGCATCTTTATTTATGCTATAAATAAAGCCAGAAACTGGAAACAAGCCAGTTGTCCCTCAACCTAAGTAAGAATTGATGCAGACAATGTGGTTCATTTACACAACGGAATACTACTTAACTATTAAAAACAAGGATGTCATGAATTTTGAAGGTAATGGTTGTAACTAGAAAAATCATCCTGAGTGAGGTATACCAGACCCAAAAGGACATGCATGGTAAATACTCATAAGTTGATATTAGCCATAAAGTATAGGATACCCATGCTATGCTCAACAGACCCAAAGAAGCTAAACAAGAAGGCAGGCCCAAGTGAGGATGTTTGAATCTCATTTAGACATGGGACTAAAATAATTCATAGGAGGCAGATAGATGGAGGTAACTGTGTGGGAGAGGGGATGAGGAGGGGAGTGGGGGGATGAAGATCAGGTATCCAGAGAGATAGTAGAGAGGTCCAGAGGGCCAGGAGATTGAATGGAATCCTGTAGCTGCCTAAGATGTGGTTTTGGAGGAATCACTAGGAAGTCCCATAGATCTGGGATGGTGGAGGCTTCCAGGAGTCAATGTGGAGACCTTAGCTGAGATGCCTAACAGTGAGAACATGGAACCTGAAGAGGCCAACTTTTGTAGCTAGGCAGGAATCCCAGTGAAAGGATAAAGACAACAACCCACCCACAAAACTTTCAACCCCAAATTTGTCCTGTCTATAAGAAATACAGGGTGAATGATGGAGCAGGGACTGAAGGAATGGCCACCAATGACTCTCCCAACTTGAGACCCATCCCATACTCAAGCATCAATCTCTGACACTATTAATGATACTCTGCTACACCTGCATACAGGAGCCTAGCATAACTGTCCTCTGAGAGGCTATCCCCAGCAGCTTACTGAAAACCTATACAGATAGATACCCATAGCCAAACTTTGGACAGAGGTTGAGGACACTTATGAAAGTGTTAAGGGAAGTATTGAACATAATGAAGGGGGCGGAAACTCCACAGAAGTCCAACAGAATCAACTAACTTGGGCCTCTGGGAGGTCACAGAGATTGGGCATGCATTAAAGAGCATACATGGGCTAGATCAAGCCCTCAGAACATATGTAGCACACATGCAGCTCAGTCTCCGTGACTGCAGTACCTGGTCTCAATGTGCCTAATCCTGTAGAGACTTGATATGTCCAGGAAGGTGGAAAATAAAAAGAGAATGGGGGGATTCTGTGAGGGGAAGCAGTGTTTGGGGTGTTAATTAATCAATCAATTAAAGTAAACAAAGAACAAAAAAAGAAAAATGTAAATTAAGGCACTAAAGTAATTTTGTATAAGTCTTGAGTGAACATACTTAGCATACAAATTTGAGTACATTTATAGTTGTGACAGATTTCTTTCTTCTAGGCTCTCACTATGTAGCAGCCTGTGATATAAAGTTCTTTCTACTTGTGTTCCTTTAAAAATCTTTTGGCTGGTTAGCTTTTAAGTAAGATCTACATTGTTACACTAATAAAAATATACTGCACAGTTCTTCAGTACTCATTCACTAGGGAAGCAAAAGCCAGTTTATAAAATCCAGGAAAACTTATAAATGAGGAACAAATAAAAGATTTTTCACTCACACTTGCAAAACTCATCTACAAGAAACTACACAATAAGAAGCATGTATTTGAGCAGTGATTATCAACCCATGTTTTTTCCTCTTAGAGAAATTATGTTTATTTTTTATTTGAATTGGTTTGATGTTGCATTATTTTATACATAGATGACTGCTGTGTAAGCAAAGCTAACTTGGAAGTTAATGTGTAGACCAGGATTGCCTCTAAATTCTGGCACCCTTCCTGGTTCATTCATCTGATTTCTAGTAATACAGAAGTATACTAAAACATGCAGCTGTCTCTTACTCCTAAAAAATATTGTTAATTATTTTAAATATAATATATATTTATCTGTTTTATTTTGACAGCTTGTTTTGCCATTATTTCAAAGACAATGGTAAATGGTTTTAATTCTTAAAATATTGTAAATTATAATGCAATCATTGTGCTGTTAAATACTTCTAATATAGAAACCCTAAAAAGTAAGCAATAACCGGGCAGTGGTAATGCACTCCTTTAATCCCAGCACTTGGGAGGCAGAGGCAGGTGGATTTCTGAGTTCGAGGCCAGCCTGGTCTACAGAGTGAATTCCAGGACAGCCAAGGCTATACAGAGAAACCTTGTCTCGAAAAACCAAAATAAATAAATAAATAAATAAAAAATAAATAAAAATAAGCAATAAAGCTCATGTAAACTCACAGAAATTGAAGCAGCATTCAAAGACCTACACTAGTGTTCAGTACTTCCTTTGCATATATACTGTGGCTTTAAGTTCAGTACTTTTATTGAACTCCTGATTGTGGGACTCTCTAATTCATGTGTCTTCTCTTGGAGTTCTTTTATTTTTCTGTTGGCTGGACTGTCCAAATTCAATATGATGGTTTTCATCTTATCCTATTATATTTTACTTTTAATAATATAAAATGATTTTTAATATGCATTAAACCAGGACCAGTAGTCATTGGGAAAGAACAGTTGAATTTTAAATTTCATAAAGTGAATTAGCTTAGTATATGGAGAAAATTCAAGCTAGTTTTTCTATCTTCTACAACATCAAAAAGAATCTGAATATGAATTATCTAAATTTGAAATGTAGTACTAGCAAGTTAATCGAAAACACACATATTTTAACTAAATTAGACAATAATGAGTTCTGAAATAAAATTCTAACAGTATAAAATCAAGTAAAATATCTAACAAATGTTAATTAATTCAAAATTAATGACCATACTATAACAGAAGATACTGTAAAAAAATATTTACAGGAAAGTGACAGAATGCTAGATTATATGTTAAATTTTCTGAAACAAACATGACTATCAACTAATAAAGAAGCTCTTCAAATTCAAGAATTAGAGCTAAAATCTTAATTGAAAAATTGGCAAATAATATACAGTCATTTTACAGAAGTGAAACTCTAAAAGGATAGCAAAACCAAGAAGAAATTATCCAATCAATAATATGATAAGTACAAACTTAATAAGATATTTTTTTATTCATAAGACTACTGCAATAAATTCCTGAAGAAAATAGATTTTAGGTACTTTAAGAACCCCTGAAGAGATGGCTATTTAAAATAATTAATATGGTAATTTGCTTAATTTTATAATAACCATTATTTAAAATGTAGATCATAAAACTTCACATTGATCTGCAAAATAAATCTTTATATTTAAGAAAAATATATTCAAACATAATGAACTCTTTAAGAGTAACAATTAAATATGTTTGAAATTAGAGGCTGTGAATAACATTATGCCTTTTCTACCTGAAATCTTAATAAATGGGATGGATTAATGTCTTGGGATGGACTACAAACAAAGTGTACATGGGTAGTGGAGTAAATACAGTGAACAAATAAATATAATTCTATAAAACCTTCAAAAAAAAAAACCTATGATGTTTCTTATGGATCATCTTGCTAATTATGTTATCATGATTGCCTGTGTTGCTCACTGGGTAGTCTTTTTGTCATTGACTTTGATCATTAAAGACGAGTGTAAATAGTACCTCAATTAATTTTTATAAACCGATTATTTTGATGCTTTAATGAGTTTTCAGAGCTTTTACTATTTTGTATAAAAAATGAGAGAGGCATTGCATTTTCTCATCCACAATATAGGAAAAATAACACCTATTTTGTTGAATTTTCATAAACAGTGATGATGATGTACATCATTTGGCTATCCATTTATGGGAGATAATATTATTGCTTTTGTTGCCACTATGAAAACTGTACCAGGCTTACATTGTCTACTTATTATTTGTCCCAATAAAGAATTAAGACACTAAAAAAAAATAAACAGAAAACAAAAACAAACAAAAACACAGACATAAGAATTCCAGTTTTCTATCCTATACCAAATGGCCATTCCTGAAAATTTATATACAAGTAATATTATGCAAAGTGAACAGGGTCTCTCTCTCTCTCTGTGTCTCTCTCTGTCTTTCTGTCTCTACCTCTCTCTCTCTCTCTCTCTCTCTCTCTCTCTCTGTCAAACACACACACACACACACACACACACATCAAGAATTAATAAATAGAACAGGTTGTTGATTTGGAAAATATAAGGAAAGCATATGGAAGTGTATGGAGAGAAGAAAGGAAACGCAAATGATTATATCAATGTATTATCAAATAATAAAAGAAGTAATTTTTAAATTTGAATTCAAAGTACAGAAAATTCTTCTTAATTATGGAATTCATGATTTTATAGGTACTATTACCACTCAGTGGAAATGGTGACAGGGATAGTAAGAAAAATCCCTGGAAAGCACCATGACTTGGATAGGTTTTGTTTCTAGACACATAGGATGCAATCAATGTCGTCCTGCAAAGGGCTCTCTTACTACAGGTAACGCTCGACTTTATTTGTCACTTTGTGATCCACCTTAAGGTACTTTGTCCTGAGCCATGGTAAGTTTGCTATTGTTAGGCACTGAATCAGATTTAGTAGTGTTCAAGCTAACATTCTAGAAAAAAATTATGAAATATCTTATTTTAAAAAGCATGTGTACGGCTGGGAATGTGGTTTGCTTGGTAAAGTACTTGTTGGAAATACCTGAGGAATTCAGTTCAAAACCCCACTTGGCACAGGGATGACAGGAGCCTTTAATTCTAGCACCATGCATTTAGAGGCAAGGAGGACTCTCAGGGTTTTAGCCAGCCCTTTTAGCTTATGAGTAAAATATAGAGTCAGAGAGGGAGACTCTCTTCAAAATCAGTGTGGAGAGTATTAAAAAAAAAAAAAGATACTTAATATCAACTTTGGCATTATGAACCTATGCAACATATACATGATAACATTCCTCTGTGCATACACACATGTGCTCATACTTGGGCCCACACACACACACACACACAAACACACACACACAAAATTCACTATAAATTATGTTTGGTTATTTGGACATGCTCATTTTTAATGAACTAAAAAGATAATCTGATATTGGACAACTCTTTTATTATGACATGGTTATATGTAAGGATGTATCATCTCTAAAATTTTTTATGGGAGTTTATGTAAAGTGTTAATTTTGATAATTTTTTTTCATAATTTGTTTTTTTATTTATATTACATCCCAATTGCAGTCCCCTCCATTCTTTCTTCCCAGTCACATCCTTACAAATCACCCCCTATTACTCTCCCCTTCTTATCAGAGAAGGGGAATTTCCCCTTGGATACCAACCCAACCTGGAATATCTAGTCAAGGTACATGGAGGCAGCCCAGGTAGGGGGAGAGGATTGGGTAACAGAGTCAGAGATAAGCCCTGCTCCACTTATTAGGGGGCCCAAATGAAGACCAAGCTGCAAATCTGCTACAAATGTGTGGGGAGAGGCTAGGTGAAACCCATATGTGCTCTTTGGTTGGTGGTTCAATCTTTGTGAGCTCTGATGTACTTAGGTTAGTTGATTTTGTATGTCTTCTTGTGGTGTCCTTGACCTCTCACTCTTGTTCAATCCTATTCCCCATTCTTCCACAAGACTCCACAAGTGATGCTGATATTTGGATATAAAGACTGACAGGGTTATCTGCTGTAGTCAGGCAGGAATTTGAGTAGAAGGAAAGGGGCATAAATCCACCCACAAAACCTTCAACCCAAAATATTTTCTGCAGAAAAGATACACAGGGAATTTTTTCTTTACTTTCATAGGAATTCCTCATTCTTTTTTTTAATTAATTATTTTGTTTACATTTCAAATGTTGCCCCTCTTTTCAGTTTCATCTCCATGAAACCCCCACCACATCCCCAACCCCTTTGCCTCTAAGAGGATGCTTCCACACCAACCCACCCACTTCAACCTCACTCCTCTAGAATTCCCCTTCTCTGGAGCAACAGGCCTCCACAGGACTTCCCCATCTACTGATGCTAGATAAGGCAGTCCTCTGGTACATATGTAGCAGGATCCATGGACCTGGACATACATACTCTTTGGTTGCTGGGTAAATCCCTGGGAGCTCTGAGGGGTCCAGTTAGTTGATATTGGTTTTTTTGTAAGGTTGTAATACTCTTCAGCTCCTTCAGCTCCTTCAGCTCCTTCAGCCCCTCCTCTAACTCTTCCATAGAGGTCCTATGGCTCTGTCCAATCGTTGGTTCTAAGTGTCTGCATCTATCTTAGTCAGATGCTAGCAGATCCTCTCGGAGGACAGCCATACCAGGCTCCTGTCTCCAAGCACACCTTGGCATCAGCAACAGTATCTGGGTATGGTGTCTAAAGGTGGGAAGAATCCCACTTTGGAGCTCTCTCTGGTTGACTTTTCCTTCAGTCTCTGCTCTGTTTTTGTTCCTGGATATCCTTTAGACAGGAACAATTCTGGGTTAAAATTTTTGAGATGGGTGGGTAGCCCATCAACTAGGGGCCATGTCTATCTACTGGAGGTGGTCTCTTTAGGATCTATCCCCCCTCTGTTATGCATATTGGCTAATGTCATCCCTATTGGGTCCTTGGAGTCTATAGCATCCTTGGCATCTGAGACTTTCTAATGATTCCTCCTGTACCTTACACTCTACTGCTATTTATTTCTATTAATTCTCCTGATACTCTGGACTTCTCTCCTGTCTTTTCCCATTCCTGATACTGCCCCCCTCCTGTTTCCATCTTCTTCCCATCTCACACCTAGGTTCCGCCTCACTTTGCCTCTCATGGTGATTTTGTTCACCCTTCTAAGTGGCATTGAAGCCTCCACACTTTGGCTTTCCTTCATGTTAAGCTTCATATGGTCTGTGAATTGTATCATGAGTACCTGTGAATACATACCATGTATGTCCTTTTGGGTCTAGATTACCTCACTTGGGATGATATTTTCTAGTTCCATCTATTTGCCTGAAAAATCCATGAAGTCCTTGTTTTTAATAGCTGGATAGAATTCTATTGTGTAAATATACCACATTTTCTGTATCCGTTCTTCTGTTGAGGGACATCTGGGTTTACTTGTAATTTCTTAATGCCACTCAAGAGATGTGAAAGTCTACATTATATTTTTCTTTATAAATATTCATTTCATCATTAAAGTAAAAACTGACCTTTAGTAGACTTTTTAAAACTTCAACATTCATTACTATTTAAATTTGTTTTTCTGATATTTCTTCTCTCCTTGGTTTACTAGGAAATGTTTTCCCTAAGGCTGACTCCAAGACAAAGTGTCTTCATTCTTTTCTCCTGCTTCAGGCCCTTGTTCCATTAAATGCATCATTTTCTCTTTTGCCTCGTTATATTTTTCCCATCCTTCATATTAAGCATCAGAAAGGATGGTAAAGCCGTCCATCTGATAAACAATAAATTCTCATATATGCAGTTGCTTCTTGCTTCTTCAAGTAGTCTATGCTACTTTAAATAAATTTCTCAAGCTTCTCCTAACAACATATCCTACAGCACAACATTTTACCCTTTCTTTCTTTTAGAAGGCTATCTAAACAGTATCTGTATAGTTTGTCTTCTATTTTTGTTGGTTAGTTGCCAATGGCAAATATATATTACATCTGGTGATACCATTGCTGCTGCTCTTATCAGTGCATATATGACATGCAAGAAGATAAATTATAAAGTCTAAGTGAATTATTTTACTGTTTCTTTTATGCATGAGTTCAGTGGGTTGCCCAAGTGAAACAGACCTCTGAAAATATAAAAGCAATAAAAGAATGAGTGCATTAGAATACTTGTATTAACTAATATTTTCAAATTATTTAAGTGACTGAGAAAAGTGACTATTATTTGGTGTCTTTTTTTCATTCACAGGGAAACATACTGAACTTAATTATGCTGTTGTAAGGTACAGTAATGGTATGCTTGAGGGAAAAAATCATTTATAATCTTTGAAATATGGCATATACTGCAGTTTGCATGCTCAGATTATCTACCCTCAAACACTACATATTCATAGACTAATTGACCATTAAAGCCTGGCTATTGAGCTGTGACAGTAGCCATGTAAGTAAATTATTTTCATATTTGTGGAAGAGCTCCAAAATTGGAAGCATGTAGCAGTTTAAGAATATTTGGAAATGGAGGTAATAAAAGTACTTAAGTTGAAGGTAGCAGTGATTAGTCTGCTCCAGTTCTCTTTGAGCTGATGTCAAAATCTTAAACAGAAATATAGTACTGTAGGTATGAATGTAAAATGCTATATATCACTCATCATATTTTTAATCATTCTAGCTATGTATGATAGAAAGTGAAAGGGAAATGTTGTTACCCCTTCTACAGGGCAAATTCAAAAAGGTTAGGGTGATAATGGTTGGATACTTGGCATATTCCTAAGATAGAATATTTAGAATATTCCCATCAGCAGCAGGACAAAAATAATGGCTTTAAGAAGCTGTGATGCTCAGTGAACAAAACACTACTAAGAGCAAGTGATACCATTATACAGAGTTGTTTGGAAGTAATTATGAGGAATTGTAAGCTACTATTTAAGGACTGTGTAAAATGATGACAAATTTCATTTGATAATTTTAAAACATCTCAGGTCATTCTGGTTCTTTCTTTCTTCTTTGTTTCTTTGTTTCTCTGTTTCTTTCTTTCTCTTTCGTTCTTTCTTTCTTTTTCCCATATAACTTGTTACATTGATTCTATATTTTTTTTATTCACTTTAAGTCCCATTCACTGCCCCCCATTCCTGGTCATCCCCTCCCACAATCCTTCCTCCCACCCCCACTTCCCCTTCTCTACTAAGAGGGTGGGAGATCCCTGGGTATCCCTCTACCCTTGCTCATCAAATCTTTGCAGGAATGGGAGCATCCTCTCCCACTGAGGCCAGACAAGGTAGACCAGCTAAAAGAATTTATCTCATGTACAGGCAACAGCTTTTTGGACAGCCCCTGCTCCGGTTGTTTGGTACCTACATGAAGACTAAGCTGCATGTCTGCTATATATGTGCAGGTTTGCCTAGGTCTAGCACATGTATGCATTTGGTTGGTGGTTCAGTCTCTGTAAGACTCAAGGGTCCATGTTAGTTGACTCTTTCAGTCTTCCTGTGGAGTTCCTATCCTCTTCAAGACCCACAATCCTTCCTCATACTCTTCCATATGATTCTTCAAGCTCCATTCCCTATTTGGCTATGTGTATCTGCGTCCATATGAGTCAGTGTCTAGGTGGAGCCTCACAGAGGACAGCAATTCTAGATTCCTGTCTGTAAGCATAACAAAGTATTAAGAGTGTCTGGAAATGGTGCTTGGCCATGACAGTTAAGCCATGTTAACAGGTCTGTTATTGGTTGGCCATTTCCTCAGTCTCTGCTCTATCACCCATACCTGCAATTTTTATAGATAAGATACATTTTGTGTTGAAAGTTTTGTGGGTGGGTTGGTGTCTCTATGGGTCCAGTGGAATTCCTGACTGACTACATGAGGTGGCCACTTCAGGTTCTGTATCCTCAATGCTATGAGTCACAGTTAAGTTCACCTCCTTTGATTCTTGAGTGTGGTCCTTATGCCAGGTCTTTGTCAAATTTTGGGGATACTCCCCACCAATCCACCCTTTCTCTACATCATCACTTTTTCTGCCCCTCAATTAGATATCACTTTCAAACATGGCTCTTCCCTTCTACAAAATAACTTTAACTTCATTGAGATTAAAAGTATACATTACAGCCTGAGAGATTAAAATTTTGTGACATGTCTGCATTCCAGCCAGATCATATAGATCTGAAAGGTCTTTGGATGTGAGCACTTAACAAAGCAGTCATTTTGCTGGATTAAAATTCTTTTATATCTTCCCAAGTTAAAGTCACTTCTTTTGTCAATATTGTGGGAGGTTTTTTTGTTTATTTGTTTGTTTTTTGTTTTATTTGTATGAAACACAACCTCTAGTCATGGAAAGTATCTTTCAATTTCCTAGCTAGCTGAATTTAGTTTGTAATCTTGCTTCTAATTACTAACATAATCAAATCATTGCTATAACAGTGTCTTAACATTGCATGTGTGAGTTCTTGTGGAATAATATTCAATGATTCAAAGTTAATGAGTCATAAGATCTGTATGAAGTAACTTTAATGCAATATTCTACACTGTTATCTCAATTGGCTATACTAAATACACCCACTAAATATTTGGTAACATCATATTTTCAAAATTTTCACTATAGTACAAAACTCAGGATTTAGTTCATGTTTCGATGTATATTTTTTGATATGACTCATGTTATATAATCATTTTCACATTTCAGTAACTTCATTAATCATACTTTTTTATTTTTTATTTTTTTACCATTCACTTTTGTAATTTTTCCATGCTATGGTCATATTACTTCTTTAACAGTTATTAAAATTGAAGATGTGTCCCAATCCGTTGCTTTTTGCTAAATTTGTATGCTTTCCTTTCTGATTAGATTTTGTTTTTGTTGAGCCTATCATATAGTATTGTATCAATAGGAGACCTTCAATATACACAAAAGATATTGACTTGAAACACAATAGAAGGGATTGTAGGTGATCAAAAAAAAATATACAATGTATTTATCTCTATCTCTACAAGGAGAAACCAAAGCTCAGTGAAATAAGGCTTGCCTAGTATGGGAAATGCAAAACAATAGAAAACATTGTTAGCTTAGGAGACTTGGCAGAAGCTACCAAAATCACTGACCTGTGCAAGGGGAGGGGTTTAGGAGGGAGTATGCTCTGTAGATGACAGGGAAAAGGGATAGTTCCACCAACTTCCATCAGCTCAGAATCTAGAACCTGGTAATCTTAGCTACTAAAGAGTTCCACAGTCCTCACAGATTAGTTGCCATTTTAGAGAATCAGTGTGGAGTCTGCATGAAAATTGTGCATTAGAGAAAGAACTCATTTTTACTCCCTGACATTTTTCTCTCAGGGTGCCACTGTGAAAGGAAAGTTGGCATCTAAATTAATATTTCTCTCAAAAGTGTTTGGTCTCCATCTCCAAGAAACACACACTCCTAGAACTTTCTTTTCCACTGCCTTTGGGGACTAAAGTGATGGAAATCCAATTTTGATAAACCAAGCTAATGCAACTACAACATTCAGAGTTACTCATTGCCCTGAATTACAGGAGGTGTGTTTTCTTTCTGCATAGAGAAACAGAGAATGTGGCTTTCAAGAACTGTAATATGTGAGTGTTTGTTCTCTGGAAATACAAGTAGCGAAGACCCATAAATGAAGATATACAAGTCCAAGACCAAAGTTGGACCTCAGAACACTCCAAGACATTATATCCTTATTTCTAGACAGCTTCTGGGAGCATGTTGCTTCTTATGATTTAGTGTCTTTTATCATCCATCTGTTTGCTAAGATTTATTCATGTTAATTTGTGAGCAGAAACACATTTATCTTCATTGATGCATATTGATTTAGTCAGAAAGCATATTGTAACATGTTTATTTAGTATCCTATGGGATAGTTGGGAAAGTTCAAATTTGTACCTGGTGTTTGTCTTTTGGGGGAGGAGAAGAATAGGATATAGGATACAATTCTATTATGAATTATCCTCATTTACAGATGTAAGGCTTTCTGTGTATTACAGCCAGCATTTATTAAATTATATTATATTAGAATTAGAAATCAGTGTTTATATAAAAGAGGTCAACAAAAAACATAACAACTAAATGAAATACTAAAATTATAATGCATATAGTTAGCAAGGAGTAAGTTACTAGATTTTTAAAAGACTGGCAGGCAATCTTTTAATTAAAAAAATTACATAGTCCAGGAAAAAAATCATTTTTATAAAGGTGGCAGATTGTTGAGTCTGAATGTAGTTCATTAAAATACTGTTATGTCAAGTTCTTGTAGCAGCAATATTTGCAAGTTTATTCACAATTGCTTGCAGAACACAGAGCTGTCAAGCTTCTCAGCTTTTGTAAATTTAAAGAATGTACAATGGTTTCTTATTGAGGTTTAAAATTTACACGTCCATACATTCTACTTATATTAAACTTTTTATATCTCTCTTATTTTCATCATAGCTGTATTTTCAAAAAATCAACTAACTTTTAAAAATTATCTGTTGTATGTTTTATATTATATTTTGTGAGTACTCTTTTAGGTTCATTATTAATTTATTTTTGGTAGGTATGACTTCTTAATTTTAGCATTATTTAATTTAGCATTTTTAAAAGAATACTCCTTTCTATGGTTTTAAAAAAATTCCTTTCCCATGATATCAAAAGGAATCCTATGTCTATCATTTAAAGATATTTGAAGTTTCACGCTTAGGTATTTTATACATATTAAATGGATTTTCTGTGTATTTTGAGGTAGAGTGTGAGTTTTAATTCTTGCATAGTCATAACCAGTTGTTTCAGCAAAATTTATTACAATGCATTTATTTTTGTTTTATTTTCACTTATCTTAAATGTTTCTATTTTCATCTATCAAACTTTTATATATTTGGGGATCTGTGTCTAATTTTGTGTTTTGTGTATCATAAATACTTATGTCTGATTTTTCTTTTGTTAAGTAAAAAACAGTACTTCTTTGAATAATTAGAATCGGTTGTGATGGTTTGAATGAGAATGCCAACCATAAGTGTATATATTTGAATGGTTGATGTGCAGTTGGTACAAATGTTTGAGTAAGATAAGGTGTGGCCTCTTGGAGGTCATGTGTCACCAAGGTTAGATTTGATATTTCCAGAGTCCATGCCATTTCTAGTTAGGTAATCCTGTCTCTACCAATTGCTAATGGATTACCTGGATACTCTCCGCTACTGACCCAGCACTATACCTGCCGCCTGCTGCCAAGCTCCTGGCCATGATGATCATAGACTCACCCTTAGAAACTACAATTCCGTAATAAATCCTTTCTTCTGTTTGTTGCCTTTGTCTGAGTGTCTTATCACAGAATTTAAAAGGTAACAGAAATACTTGCCTTTTTGCAATTTATATTCTAATAGTAAAAGTCTAGGTAAAGCAATGCTTTAAGTATATAAAATATTGTGACAACTCTATGAAAAATTCTATAGGATTCAAATGTAATGAAGAATATCAGAGAGCATAGCTCAGAGACTCATTTAAGCAGGGATCACATGAGATCTTAGGGATGAAAACAGCAAGCATGTGATCTGCATGGATCTGTACCAGGTCCTCTGCATAGCTATCATGACTGCTATCTTGATGTTTTGGTGTGACTAATACCAGTGGGAACAGATGTCTCTCTGACTCTTTTGCCTACTCTTAGGACTTTTTTTCTTCTGTTGTATTGCTTAACTATCCTTGATAAAAAAGGCTTTCACCTTGTCTTATTATATATTGTTTTGTTCTGTTTGTCTGTTGTATCTCTGAGGCTTACTCCTTTCTTAAGATGATACAGAAGTGGGAGTGGATCTGGGGAGAGGGGAGATGAGAAGAGTAGAGGAAGAGGAAACTGAAAAGAGTCTATTTTCAATTAAAAATTAAAAATTCAATAAAAAATATGACAAATGAAAAAGAGAGAGAAAATTGTAAGTCAATGTATAAGGATAGGGAACTCCTTTGACATTGATAGTTAATATTTTAGTAAGGTTAGGGGACATAATGTTCAGTCCTGTTAGCACAGGTGTGGTGTAGATGACATGCTGAGTCCTGTTGATTTCTGAAGCAAGAATATTCTAAACAGATAAGATGAGAAGTCAATGAATCCAATGGGATATGAGTGTAAGGAAGCCAGTATAGCTGAGAGGAGACATACAGAAATGATTCAGTGACAAAGGCCGCTGAAGAGCACACTTTGTAAACGTTTATTTTCATGATCAACCTGTTCTGTAGGAAAATCTTGGCAACACAATGCTCTATTTTTCACCTTTTAAAGAGATTTGTATTTATTCTTTGTGAATGGCATACACAGTGTAGTCTGATCCCATCCTTCCACCACTCATTTCTTTTCAATTACTCCCAGAGCCTGTCACTACCAGATCTCTATTGAAACTTCCTTCAGAATTTCATTTAACTCACTGAGTTCCATTGGTGCCTCCGTGTGTGAGGTTTTACCAACTCTTCCTCATAGATTCAACCTGTTGATCAAAAAAGGCAATCACTCTATAAAATATTTCAAATGGACCATGCTGTTTGAGAAGCCTACACAAATTTTGACTAGCAGTAACTTGAATTTGACTATCAGTGGAGGTTAATGTTTGTTACTCTTTCTGGAAGTATCTTTGACTAGAGAGCACGGTATTCCTTTCACTTATTTACTTCTTTATTTATACAATATTTTAAAATTTATTTTCCATTTCTAATGAATCCCTTATATATTTTTGGTGTTATAAAAACCTATATAAAGGTTATATTAGATACTTCCTTCTCTTAATATTCTTCACTACTACCAATTTCTTTTCTGCCTTTGCAGATCAAGAAGCAAAGGTAATGCTTCAAGTATTTCTGGTTTCTTTTAAAACCTTTCTATTACTGTGACCTTGTCTGAACATGATTTTTAAAATCATTTTCATTGCATGCATGACATTCCTTTTCTATTAAATTTATTTTTAATGAAACACATTATTCATTAATGTTGATGCGAATCACAGATTTTCTCTGTTAATTGCAAACTTTGTGCCATATTGAAAATATCTCTAGAAATGATCTAAGGTGATTTGGCTTGGAAGAAGGAGAATAGAATAAATACATTCCAAACACTTAACTCACTTCTGTATCACTACTCTCAGTAACTATACATGTAGATAATTGCTTTATTATATTCTTGGGTTGTTCAAATGAACTTGTGATTTAGGTAACAGGACATCTATGAACACAAATTTCACTATTACATATAAGAATATGCTTTATATTGATAAGTATATTGATAAATAGACACTGATAGATTTATATTGATAAGCCAAACTGATAAGAGGTCACTAATATCTAGTCAGCACTTCTGTGAATAAGTTTAAAGTACTGAGTTAGCTAATTAAGCTAAGCTGGTGTTTACTGAGGATATTATTATATTGTCAAAATATCTATTTAAAGATTAAGCATTCTACATTTACACACATTGTTTTATTTAATGTATTATAAGTACATCATTTTGTAATATCACTGAGTTATAAAAAAATTAATATGACAGTCTTCCAACAAAAGACCTGAAATAAACACATAGCAGATCTACTGTCTATTAATAAACAATGTCAAATAATCTTCTTATAAGAGACTTACTCACTTTAGGTTGAATTGTGCAATAATCGTTATGAAAGGACACAGTAATAAATTTCCAAGGATCAATACTTTCTATTTACAGTAGAAAGCACAATTGCCAAAAAAAAAAAAAAAACAAACAATACTCAGCTATTAATAAACATGACTTCAATTATGTAACAGATATTACTCTCAGATATTAAGAAACATTATCTCATACAACTTTCAATCAGTTTTCAGAAACAGAAACAGGAATCTGTAGAATGAATCTGCAGAATGTATCTTATAAAGATAGACTAGAGAGTAGAAGATCTGTGTTTAAAAAACTTGAATGACATGACAAAAAATAATTGGGATACTAACTAACCCAAGAATCTACATAATTAAATTTGTCACTTTAGTCTACATAATGTTATCAACTGCAAATGATAAATTATGGAAAATCATTCAGAAACCTAAAATAAAACTGATAGATTACTTTGATATATCTAGGACTAAACAGTTATGTACAGCATTAAGGGTATTGTAAATAGGGTATTTGTGAAATTGAATGACTTTTAATTCATACTGTTTATTTTTAACTTATAAAGCTTTATTTACATGTGCTATCTCATTATCTTCTTACTATAATAGTATATATAAATTTTATTTTATTTTTTAGTTGGGTGAAATCAGGCTCAATAAGATAATTTTTCTAGAGCAGTAATACTCAATCTGTGGGTCATATATCAGATATCCTATATATCAGATATTTATATTATGATTCAAAATTGTAGCAAAATCACAGTCATTAAGTTGCAAAAGAAATAAATTTATTGTTGGGGTCACAACAACATGAGGAACTGTCTTAAAGGGTCAAAACATTAAAGAGATTGAGAAACCCAGCTATAGAGGGTATATTAAGGACAGAAAAAGTCAAAAGGAAGGTAAATAAGAATAAATTATAAATATATATAATGATTTATAATGATAATATATGTCACAATAAAAGCCATTGTTTTCTGTATCAAGAAAGAATAATATAAAAGAAAATACACATCTTGTGTTAACACACATTTCTTGTGTTAAACTTTTTTATGTTTATGTATCTCCCTACATTCTGAGTAATTTACATGGTTAGATAACTTTAAATATATATATATATATATATATATATATATATATGTGTGTGTGTGTGTGTGTGCTTATGTGTAGAAAACTAAAAATTTGCTACAGCAAATGGGAAGTATATAATCTTCAGTTTTTACCACGTTAAGGTGAGTAGTAATTATAGGGAATTAGATTGAAAGTACAATATATCATCTACTTTTTTCTAATTTAAAAACAAACACATGTCATTTGAAATGTAGTTATAAAACACATAGATATAAATCTAAAGTAAGTAGAGCAGAGGTAAGAATAATACATTTTTGTGTATTTAAAATAGTACACTTATTTTTCATTATAAGTTTCTTTTATTATTTATCTGCACCTAGAAAATATTATCATAGTATCTATAGACAAGTTTTCCATAGTTTAAGGAGAAGATAAGGTACATTTTGTCAAATTCATACATCCCTTGAATAGCTATTTTATATGCATTCAATCTTGCCATTTGTAACACAGTATATATAATTCAGGGTAGTATCATTGTCACCTCTACAAAGAAATGGATCTAAAAATATTAAAATATAGACTAAATGAAAGATAAACAGCCAAAGAAACATTGCAATGGATCATTTCAATTGAATAATACATAAGTCATACATTTCCTTATATTTCAAGTTATAAAAATGATATAATATCTATCCTTATTTTTTATGGTATATTGATAGTAAGGAGTGTATTTAATCACAAGTGTCTCTTTTATGTAATAGACCACCTTATCTTTTCCATGACTGAATTCTATACACTTTATATTATTGTTACTACTGTATAGATCTGCAGTATTCTCTGATATGTATTAATGTCAAAATAGAATATTGAGTTAAATTTCCTGTAGTTTAGTTTATATGATTGTTACTATATAGTTATTTAGTTTTAAATTATGAAAAACTTTGGATACTAATAAAGAGAAAATGCCTCAACATACATAATGAATGAAAGAGAAACAAATCCAAAAAGTAAATTCTTGAACACAAGTCCACAGGTCAAGACAGTTTTATGACTGGATGCATTCAGATGAGGCAAGACCACTATTTTAACCTTAACTTAGTGGTAATTTAAGAGCCAATGTCTATCATGTACTAACCTAGTTTGAATAAAATTTTAGTCTTTTTTCCTCAAAGCAGGCCCTTGAACTTTGGTTCACCGCCAGGTTATATGAGATCTAAATTGTAAACTGGGCAATTCTTTCATCCTAGACTTTTAATCACAGCCAATATTTTCTGAATTTGTGAACTGTTGATCCTTAGTATATCTGACTATAGGGTATGCCTTGGAAGTTGGCTGATATAGTCACTGTTATTTCATTGAAAAAAAGTGAGTTTCCTTCTTCTAAAAGCTACTATTCAAGAATAGCTTCTTAAGTCGGAGGGGGCAAGGGAAGACCTGGAATATGGAATGGGAAAGGAGTAGATAATGTAAATATAATTTAATTTCAAAAATAAATGATCATAAGGGAAAATGTGCTGTTGGCTTCATCTGGCAGTCAAAGGCCAAAGTATTTCTCTTTTAAATCATTATTAATTTCTTTCATATTGTATGGCTTAAGGTCGCTCTTGAGTACAAATTTTCTGTCTGTAAATAATATAAGTTTTCTACCCATTCTTCCATATGTTTATATATTTTAACTGCAGATATAAGATCTTAGAGGAGTAGGGATCTCAAAGGTGCTTTGAAAGCCTGCATGGTGCTACTTGATACTGTGAAGAAACAATGTGTATCAAATGACCCTGATTAACAGTCTCCAACTGAGATTTGCCTATCCCTTGGTGATTTCACAAATTTCAATAATGAAAAACCAGTGATCAGTGAGAGGCCCTAAGTCAAACTAGACACATTATTATAAAATAATAACATCCAATATCCCTGAGTGTAATCCTTTTATTTTTTTTAAACAAGGCCTTCAAAGTTTTAGTTTTATCACTAATCTTTGGGTATTAGTAAAGCTTAACTACTGAGTATCCAGACAATGCTGCAATTTTTTCTCATTAAAAGTAGTTAAATAAACACACTAAAATTAGTAGAGGAGACATTTTAGAGCATTTGTCAAACTTTATGTTAGCATTACAGAAAATAAAGCAACAACTAAGTAATATAGAAGAGAATGTCTAAAAATAGTGTCTTCATGAAAGAAGGATAGAATGCAAAGAAGGACTACGAAGAATAAACAAAAGAAAAAAAGTGTGTTGACACTATGCTGAAAACAGACAAAAGTGAGAGTAATGTAAAGCTTGATATGTGAATATGAATGGGTACAAGTAAAAGAGGATGAAATGGGAGTGCTATGAAATAAACTAAGGAGCATTGTTGAGGAGAAAATAAAATTGTGGAATAACAAAAGATTTGGAACAAGGAAGAGAATATATATATATATATATATATATATATATATATATATATATATATACTTAATCATAGGATACAGAAAATCAAGCTTGTACCAATCCGTAAGCTGCATTGCTACTGGATATATTTTATAGTGCGGCAAGGTGCTATGAATGCTATTGTTGAAGAACATCATCAGCAGTCTTACCCAGCAATGAACTCAGCAAACTACAATAAATGACTGGCCTGGCAAGATATGCCCACTAGTATGATAATGATAAGAATATCCTTGACATAACAAATCCCTTTCTAATTCTGTTTAAAGCCCATTTCACAAGATGAATCTCACATGTGATCCATTTTAAAGCCAAGAATCAGGCTATGCAGACCATATGCCCCAAAGAGAACCTAATACTATTATTTTGCTAAATTGATATTGTAATTAAAGTTCCCTAAGTTATTGTATTTATACATAAAGGTCAGTGCATCATTTAATCCTCCTCAGAGAGACTTGTTTTTGTAGTAGAGAGAAATTAACTCTGAGGCACACAACTGATCAACATTTAGAAAATAAGATACAGTAGAGTGCCCAAGTGTAAATGAGACATTTATATCATATCCCTCAAGGAGCACATGGAAAAGGAGAGAGAAAGAATAGAAATGTCTAAAATACTAGCCTCCAAGTGCATGGAGCCAGTTAGAATACGGGCAGTGTTGAGCACTGTTAATGTTCCAGATTACCCAGAACCAATAGAACTATGTAAGCTGACCTTTATCACAGAACTTAGTGTTAAATCTCTTTCTCATAAAATCTCAGGATTTAGACTTTGTGAGACGGGGAGCATATATCACAACTTTTCCCCTTTAGTTTGCATCAATTTGTTCTTCTTTGGCTAATGCTGAGTTTCATGATTTGGGATCTTGCATTCTGATGTTGGAAGTGCTTGCATTATTTTAATTAATATACATGTAAAATAACTTTATACTTATGAGCTGCTCATCTGTTGCTCTGAAATGGGAAGCACTATTGTGATAGTGTTTTTAACATCTTGGGTTGATTACTAAGTATGCTGAATCTTGTCATCAGCCTAAAATAGCTCTTGTTATGTGTTGGCATGTGTGCAGTATTTTATTATTTGACTTGTTTTTTTCCTGCCATTATTCAAAAGAATTAAACTTTGTATGTTTGACATGTCAGTGATATTATTCTTAAAAATTTGAAATGTGTAGAAAATAATTAATCATCTGTAACCCTGCCCTCCAAAGAATTACCATTAATTTATATTTAGCTGAATTAAGAAGTAAAATACTGCTTTATGGGCAAAAATGAACGTTTACATCCATGCTAAGTAAAACAAATGATCTAATATTTTGAGCAAATTGTAATTCTCCTTTTAGAGAAAATGTATGAGCAAAGAATATGTTTTCAATGAAAGGGAGAAAATCTTTAATAATATAGCAGACTTAAAAAAAAATCCTAGGGGCATTGCTTCTAAAACCTAAGTCATTTTGGTGTGCTAGAAAAATATATTTTAAAATGAAAGTACCCATTAGATACTAGTTATTTGCATAATGGAATGTTGTTTAATTTAATGGATTAATTTGATGATATTCTTCTATCTGAAACGTACTATATGATATGATTGTTTTATTTGAAAAAATTAAGATATCCTTATATAAAAATACAATGCATATTAAATGTAAACAGAACTAAAAAGGAAATGGTTATGTTGTGAATGTTCTTATGAATAATTGTTTAAATTAATAACTTTATCAAACTCTGTTTTTAAAAGAGCAAAAGTTAACTGCTTGTGTTTGCAATTGAGTCTGTGCACACTTATTTTGGGGGAAGGAATTAAGTGTTTATTTAAGTTGCACTTCCTCACCATAGTTAGTTACTAAAGGAAGTCACAAAGGGCAGCAACCTGTAGGCAGGAGCTGAGGCAGAGTCCATGAAGAGGTGCCATTTACTGGCTTGTTCCCCATGGCTTTCTCAGTCTGCATCTTTATAGAACTTAGGACTTTGAGCTTTATTACATTTTATTTCAATGTAATTTAACTACTAGATTTTATTTCCTTTTTAAAACTATTTCTTTTTATAAAATTCTGGCATTTGACTTATTAGAAAGTATGCTTGAATCAATATTTTTCTAAATTAATGGTAGGGATTTCACTCACTACAGAATTCAAAGAGAGTAAATTATTTTTTAAATTGGACAATCTCGGAATTATTTTCAAATGTTTTCTTTGTAAGTGCAATGAAATGATGTGGCAATAATAAATGAACCATATAAATGTGTATTCCAATTGTATACCCTAGAAAGGTGATGGTGTAATGAGACTTGACATCATGTAGAAAGGTGAAAACTCATTAACAAGCTAGGTTCTGCATTAAAAAATTGATTAGCATTTTTGTATTATGTAACAAGATTGCTTAGCATTTCAGGAGGAGAGCAGCAGTTGTGTGGCATTTAAATCTATTCTAAATTAAAAATGATCTGTTTAAAAAAATTAGAGAAAATTCTTATGCAAATGAAATGTAATCAAGCCATGCTTCAGACTCATTATGCATGATTGATATGCTCTGTAACTTGCTTACTAATTCAAGGAGCAGAGGAATTCCAATTATCATATTGTTTATGCAGCACTGTGCCACACTGCTGGAAGTGATATTAAATTGATTACGATAAATGGTATAAACCAACATGATGGGTGCTTATACAACTTGACATTTATTTTATATGTAATGATGACGATTTCTGACGATTCTGAAAATCTTGACTTTCTCAGAAATATTTCAGTCTTTATGAAGTTCTTAAAGTTATCAAAATCAAGATAATGAGAGAGAATGTGGAAAAGAGAGGAAAGTACATTCTTTTGCCTTTAGTACAAGACATTCTTTTGTTGACTTAAAGTTTATTTGTTGTTTGTAATTTTGTAACTCCAAAATGAATCCCTTTAGTGGCTTTATGTACAGATGAGACACTGCTACATACTGAAATGATAAGTTGACATAACCTTAGAAAATTATGATGTTAACATAATCAATTTTATCAGTTCCCAGAATTTTAACAAATCTTCAGTGTATCCTAATCTATGATATCTATACTGGTCTACTACAGCAATAAATGATCTCTCAGATTTTCACATAGCTAATTAATTCACAATTAAAATGAAGACACACACACACTAAAAGTATGTGTATGTGTTTCATACTTAGATTTTTTTATTGGATATTTTATTTATATTTCAAATGTTATCCTTTTCATGCTCCCTCCCCTGAAAGCCCCTATCCCATCCCTCCTATGCCTGCTTCTATGAGGGTAATCACTTATCCATAAACACACTCCTGCCTTCCTGCCTTCACATTCCCCTATTCTGGGACATGGAGCCTTGACAGGACCAAGAGCCTCTTCTCCCACTGATGCCCTACAGGGTTATCCTCTGCTACATATGTGACTGGAGCCATGGGTCTTACCATGTGTACTTCTTTGCTTGTGGCTTAGTCCTTGGGAAATCTATGGGGTCTGGTTACCAAACCTAGACACTATTGTGGATGCCAAATAGTACTTTCTGAAAGGAACCTGATATAGCAGTCTCCTGAGAGGCTCTGCCAGAGCCTGACAAATACAGAGGCAGATGCTCGCAGCCAACCATTGAACTAAGTGTGGGGTCCCCAGTGGAGAAGTTAGAGAAAGGACTGAAGGAGCTGAGGTGGTTTGCAACCACATAGGACGATCAACAATATCAAACAACTGTACTTAGTTTTTTTTTTCCTACTTTATTTACATTTCAAATGTTTCCCCCTTTCCAGATCTCCCCTTTGGAACCTCCCCATTTCCTCCTCCCTTCCTCTGCCACTATGGGCTTATCCTCCAACCCACCCACCCACCCACACTCATCTTCCCTACTTGGCATTCTCCTCTACTGGGGGATCTAACACTTTCAGGCCCAAGGGCCTCTCCTCTCCCTGATGGCCAACAAGACCCACCTCTGCCTCACATGTGGCCAGCACCATGGGTCCCTCCATGTGTATTCTTTAGTTAGTGGATTAGTCTCCAGGAGTATCTGGGGGTCAGGCCAGTTGCCACTGTTGCTGCCTCCCTGGGGATGCAAACTCTCTCAGCTCCTTCAGTCCCTTCTCCAACTCCTCCATCTGTGACCTCACACTCAGCCCTACTGTTGCTGCGAAGTGACTCTTGGGTATTTCAAACTTGTGGGCTAATAACCACTTAACAGTGAGAACATACCATGTTCATTCTTTTGTGACTGCGTTACCTCGCTCAGGATGATATTTTCAAAATGAGGACCCAGCTATTCCACTCCTGGGCATATACCCAGAAGATGCTCCAACATGTAATAAAGACACAGGTTCCACTATGTTCATAGCAGCCATATTTATAATAGCTGGAAGCTGGAAACAACCCAGATGTCCCTCCACAGAAGAATGGATACAGAAAATGTTGTAGATTTTCACAATGGAATACTACTCAGCTATTAAAAACAATGACTTCATGAAATTCGCAGACAAATGCACTTAGGTTTTTAAGTTGCAAGAATGCACTCATTCGCTTTGAAAATGTTTGCAGTTTAAGTTATACTTACAAATCTTCAAGGTCAGCAACCTTGATTTTTCCCATAGTGTTGAATGATTTCATAATTAACGTTTTAGTCATGTGATTTATTTATTTTTTACTAAGGGGTAAAAGTGTCTCAATATAATATCTAAAATTGTATCAAAAATTTTAAGTCACATTTGTGTGTGTGAACAAGTATATGTGTATATGTTCTTTTGTGTGTGTGTGCAAGTACATGTGTGTGTATATGCAGGTGCTGGCTTAGGTTATGTTCTTTAACTTCTTATCTCTTAAGCTTTTGAGACAGGACAGCTCACTGAACCTAGAGATAACTGGTTAAGCTAGTCTAGCTGGTCTGTGAGTGTCAGAAATCATGTTTTCTCTTCCTCAGCCCTGGGACTGATCATAGATCATGGCTTTTATATGAATGCATACATGCTACAAGTATTTAACTGAACCATCTCCAAATGACAGTGCAATGGCATATTTTAAAATATTTTTTTCTCCACAAAGACAACCAGAAAATAGTAAATGGATTTTGAACACAAAAGTTAAACTGTGTTATCTACTATTTGGTAGTTCATATCATGTTGCTGAAATGGAGCTATTTAGTAGTTCATATGGTTTTGCTAAAACACAGATCCCTATACTGTGTTCTGGTGAAGATTTATGAAAGTAGAGTACCTAAATTGATAATCTGCATTGATTAGTAAGGCTTATTTGATAGAATTGATAGAGCAGATTTACTCACTGTGTAGAAAAAAATGTAGGACTAAACGTGAAAGTGAGGATATTAGAGGTAAGCTGATTGCCTGAATTCAAAGTGGTCAGTGATTTTAGCAACTTGTCCTAAACTAGAATCATCTGGAAAGAGGGACACTCAATTGGGAAAATACGTGCATCCAAATGCCTTATAATAGGCATGTCTGTGGGGACACTTTTAAATGATTGATATGGGAGGCTCTAGTCCACTTGAGGTGGTACTATCCTTGAGTAGGTAATACTAGATTATGTAATAAACTAAGCAACCCAAAGAAAGCAGTACATAGTGTTTCCACATGACCTCTGCTTCAGTTTTTGCCTCCAGGTACCTGCTCCATTTGAGTTTCTGTCCTGACAGAGCTTTATGATAGATTATAAATTGTAGGCTAAAATAAATACTTTTCTTTTCAAGGTGGTTTTGATTGTGATGGTGTTTTATAACAGCAATATTTGTCCCTGTGATGCTTTGAATTTGAATGGCTCCCAAAGAGTGGTATATTTAAATCCTTAGTCCATACTTGGTGGAGCTGTTTGCAGAAGGATTAGGAGGTATGGCCTTGTTAGAGGAAGTATGCCACTAGGGGTGGACTTTGAGGTTTCAAATACCTAAGCCAGGCCCAGTCCCTGACACTCCCCCCTTCATCACTCTCTCTGTCTCCTGCTTGCAGATCAAGACACAAGCTCTTAGCTATTTCACCAACATATTTGCCTAGCATCACAGTTCCCCTGTGATTGATTCTCATGGACTCACCCTCTGCAGCTGTCAGCAAGTACTCAATTAAATGCTTTCTATTATAAGCTAACATGACTCGATGATTATACTCTTCACATTAATAGAACATTAATTAAGATAGTCAAATTGAGAGAGAATATACACACACACACATATATATATACATACGCACACACTCACACACACACACACACACACACACACACACACATGCACATTTATTTCTGTACTCTAAAATGTACAAGAGTCCTAGTTTGAGTTTCTGTTACTGTAACGAAATATGTCCAAAAGCAACATAGGGAGGAAATGGTTTGGGTTTGGTTTTATGGTTCATATTTTTTTTTTGTGGCTTACACTTCCATAGTTTATCAATAAATGAAATCAGGACAAGAAATCAACCAGATCAGGGACCTCAAAGCAGGAGCTGATGCAGAGATCACAGAGGGGTGCAGCTTAGTGACTTGTTCCTCGTGGCTTATTTAGCCTGCTATTTTATAGAACCTAGTATCACCAACCCAAGAACAGCACAACTGACAGTATGATGGAACCTGCCCTATAAATATCAAATTAGGAAAATGTCCTACAGTTGGTGGTTGGATCTTATAGAAGCATTTTCTTAAATCCTTTCTATTGGATAACTTTGGCTTACATCATCTGGACATAAGATATACAGCATAATTGACCTCTCATCAAGAGGGAAAAACCAAAGCTCAATTACAGTCTGAATAAATCAATATAGAATTTTAATAGTGTAATTAACTTGATGTCCAATGCCTGGGATTCACTCATGATCTTTTGTGCTTCTCCATTGTCTTTGGATCACTTCTCCAGCTCTCCCTCTGCAGCACACACAGCTTGTCTTCTAGGCTTTGGCTAGCTCTATTTCTCCATTCTTACTGTTCTTAGAGGTATTCCCATTGTACTGGCATCTCCAAAATGCTGGAGTGTTCTACTGCAACTGGGCTGCATTTTCCAAAATTGCTTTTCCGGTCTCTCTTCAGGGACTCCAACCAAAGCACACAATGCCAAGCCTCAGCTTCCTTCTATGGCCCCTTCACATCTTCAGAACCAGTTTCCCATGGATGGCATTTACACTGTCAAGTTTGAATTCCATCACAAGATACAATTTTAGCCACCTCAGGATCATGGCTTTATTTTGTTGTCTCTATACTTCCCAGAAGATTTTGCCTCAATTATGCAGGTCTCATGGGTGATTCTTCAACCTCAGCTGACCAACACTCACTGTCTCAACAAAATAAAGATTTACTTTAGTGGTTCTGGTCCATTGTTAATCACAGCCTGTTCTTCAGTTCCAGCTGACCAGACAGCATAGATTCTTAAAAAAAAAAAAAAAAAAAATTGCTTCCCACTGAAACTTCATAAGCCAGGCCTCCATCATCTGCACTGCTCTCAATATTCTTATCTGTTGAGATCCTACTGATCACAAAACACTCAATGGCTTTTCTAGCCTAAAGTTCCAACATTCTTTTATAATCATCACCAAAACAAGATAGTCAGGTTTTTAACAGCAATACCCCACTATCTTGATACTAAGTGTGTCCTAGTTTATCTTTATATTGCTGCAATAAAACACCATAATCAAAATCTAGCTGGGGAGAAAAAGAAAGCTTATTTGGCTTAAATTCTACATCATAGTTCATCATAAAAGAAGTGAGGACAGGAACTAAAGTAAGGTTGGAAACTGGAAGCAGGGGCCAATGTAGAAACCATGAAGGTCTGATTTCTTATAGAACCAAGGATCAAAACACCAGGTATGACACCACCCACAATAGAATGACCTTTCCTCATCAATCACTAATTTAAAAATACAATAATTTCAACAGTTGGATATCATGGAAACATTTTCATAAATGAGGTTCTCCTTTCTCATATGATATTAGCTTATGTCAAGTTGACATAAAACTATCTAGCACAACAAGGTATGCATACTGACACTTCAAAAATCACATGAAAACCTAGTTTGAAAATATGGATATTTGTCATGTAGATCAAAGTTTGCCTGCCGTGGCCTCTAATTCAGGAATAGTGTATCCTTCAACAACATTCATAATTATCAGTTATCATGTATGTTTGTACTCTTCAATTCTTATCCAAATAATGTTAAATATTAATATATAATACTATATCATATATATATTTTCTTATACATGTACATAATGAATCTAAGATGGTTCTAGTTATGAAGGCATTGGTCAAATAATGACATTCCAGGCAAGAACTTTTTTGCTTTGTTTTTGGTTTTGTTTTATTTTGTTCATTTTTGTTATTTTATTTACTTTATTTTAGTCATTTTATATCTAGATTGAGAACCACTCTCCACCCAGTCTCCCCTTCACAAGTCTACTCATACCTTCCCATCTCCTCTGATATAGGGAAGGTCCATCCTGGTTATCAACCTATTCTAGCACATCAAGTTATCACTGGACTAGGCATATCTTCTTCCATGGAGTCCAGACAAAGCAGCCAGTTTAGGGGAACATTATCTAACAATAGGCAGCAGAGTCAGGGACAGTTTCTGCTTCAGTTGTTGGGAAACCTGACTGAAGACCAAGCTTCACATCAGCTACATAAATTCACAGAGCCTAGGTACAGACCATGTATGCTCTTAAGTTGATGGTTCAGTCTCTGTAAGCTCCCATGGGTTGACTCAGTCTTCTTGTGGAGCCCTTATCCTCTCCTTGTCTCTCAGTCCATCTGCCATCTCTTTCATAAAACTCTGCCTTATGTTTGGCTGTGGATCTCTAAATCTGTTTCTGTCAGCTGCTGGGTGGAACCTCTCAGAGAACAGTTATGCTAGGCTCCTGTATGCAAGCATGACAGTATCACTAATAGTGTTAGGGGTTGGCTTTCTCACATGGGATTGGTCTCAATTTGGGGCAATAATTGGTTGACTATTCCCTCTGACTCTGCTCCATCTTTGTTCCTGCAGATCTTGTAAGCAGGCCACATTTTGGGTCGAAGGTTTTGTGGATTTGTTGGTGAAGTAATTCCTCCACTAGGAGTCCTGCCTGGCAATAGGAGGTGGCCACTTTAGGCTCTATATCCCCACTGCTAGGAGTCTCTGCTAGAGTCACCCTCCTATCATCCCTTGAGTTTCCACCATCCCAGTTCTCTGGTACTCCCTAGAGATGCCTTGCTACCACCACAACCACCTCTGCCAGTTTCTGTTCACTCTCTTGCTAATCCTTACTACTCTGCCATGTGTTGAAATTACAGTTAAGTTCCAACTCTTTTCTTACTGCAATTTATTTTGTAGAATAGTTTTGTCTTTACTATGTTGACTGTTTCATAGTGACTCTATATAAATATGAAAACTTGAGTCTTCATGCAAGGAACTCCTCCTCAGCAAAGTTAAGTCATTTGTGTAAGGCCAAGTTGCTAAAATGTTGTGAAACATAAAATTAGAATGTAATTTTTTGATAACATAATTTGCTTTGTTATTCAATGAGTTAGGTCAGCCTCTCTTGGACCTGAGCAGGGGTATAGATCTAGCTATACACTGGAACATGAGAGACTCATTAGTTTTTCTACAACTGAATAGAGTGGCTTCCTTTCCCAGCAGCCACCTTATGAATCACTCTCATAACCATAACAGGCCAATTCTTTTGCATGGGTATGGCAGATAAACTCAGATACCACAAGTTCAGGAGTGCAGTAACCATGCCATACCCAGAAGACAGTGTTCCCCATCAATTATTTCCATCATTCATCTTTTACATTCTTCCTGTCTCCTCTTCTACAGTGTTTCCCCAAGCTTTAGAGTAAGTTATATAAATTTCCTGTTTGAGGGTGAGCACTTACTCAGCAGTCACTGATTCTTAGCACTTTTATCAACCCTGATTTTTTGCATTAGAAATATAATTTGTAACCTTATTCGATTTCAATTAGTGTATTTTTAACTGACAACTAAGAAAATAAAAAGTATGTACATTTATGAGGCACTACGATAATGTCTCTTATATGTACCTTGCATAATGTTTAATCAAGAAAAATCAATTTCTATGTAAAAATTTAATCTTTATGATTAAAACATGTATATATGTACATTCATATGTATATGAACATAAAAACAAAGGCCAGAGAAATGAATACTTTAGGTCTCATTCCTTTTATGTCAAGAACACTTTTTGAGACAGGGCCTGCAACTGAGGCTTGCAAACTGGTCTAGACTGAAAAAATGAGCCCCATGGACTTTCTTTTACCCAGCACTGCCATTATAAGCACATATAATAATGTCTGGCTAATATATGAGTTTATGATCAATGGTGATTAATGTCAATTTTAAACTCAATAAGACTGAGAATATCTTGGAGATGAGCATGTGGGCATGCCTATAAGGAGTTCCTTTGATTATGTTATCTGATATAAGACTTTTTCACTGTGAGTAAATATTTATATCCTCTGTTCTGGGATTTTGAACTACCTAAAAAAGAGAAAATAAACTGAATACCAGCATTTTTCCCTTTTGAGTGTAATGCAATGTGACCAGTTATCGAAACTCTTGCCACTGTGATTTCCCCCCACAAGGATAGAGTGTAATTTAAATTTCTTTTCATGTATTTAACTATAATTTAGCTAGTATCCATTCAAATTTCCCCATGTTGAGAGGGATATTTGTTTTATTGAACTTTAATCTCTCATATATTCTTGTCTCAGTTAATGTTTTTATTGCTGTGATAAAACACCTTAACCAAAAGAATTTGAGGGAATAAATATTTTATTTCAACTTACAGATTATAGTTGACAATTTAAGGAAGTCAATTTAGGAACTCAGGCCAAGAATCCAAATGCAGGAACTGAAGCAGAAGCCATTTAGTAGTCCCACTTAGTGGCTTTCTCCTTGTGACTTTCTCAACTTACTTTTTTATAGGACCTAAGGCCACCTCCCTAGATCTGGTACCATCCTTAGCCAGCTAGTCCCTCCCACTACAAACATTAATTAAAAAAACTACCCCACAGGATAGTCCACAAGCCAATGTGATGTGTCAGATGACAGGCTACTTTCATGATTAAGTGTCCGTTTTCATTATCAATTCTAGCTTGTGTTTTGTTGGCAGTTAATTAATTAATTAATTAATAACCCTGGAGAATTGTGATTTTAATTTCCTTATCAGGTAAGCAGTTTAAATATTCTTCTTCTCATTCTGTAGGTTTTCTCTTTCCTTCCTATACTGTTCTCTATGGAACACAGAACTAACTACAATTTTAGTTATTCTCATAGTATGATACTGCTTTTACTGTCTTTGCTTTTTAAGTTATATACAAAAGTATCATTGACTAGTTATGGAGCTTTCCTAGAACATTTTTCAAGCAATTTCATAATTCCAAGTATAATATTTAAGTGTACTCTATTTTATTATTTTCTGTGATAGTTTATTTTCATTCTTCTGTATATGGATATTCACTTTTCCAAAGTCTTGTACAAAGAAATCTTTTATTACCCACTTCTTTTATGATATCTTTCATGAAAATAAGACTATCAATAAAGATTTACTTGAGACCCGACTTCTATTTTTTAATTGATCTTTGTATTTCTTTTTGGGCTAGAACCTTTTCTTAATTTGGTTAATTTACATTTATGTCACATTTTGAAATCAAGATGTATTATATATCTTACTTTGTTCATTTTGCAAAATATTGCTTTGGTCATTTAGACCGTCTAAGGCATGGGTATTTTCAATTGAGAATTGAATTTTTAAAGATTTTTCAAGTACAAACTGTTTAATATCTGCATCAGAATAATTACATATAAGTACGCATATATATATATATATATATATATATATATATATATATATATATACTTGCTTCATATTTCAAATGTCAAGCCATGAAAATAGTCTTACAATTCTGTAGCAATTTACATATATAAAGCACCTTGAAGAAAATTTTAAGAGATCTCCTTCTCCTTCATTAAATAATACTTGTGTATCAGTACCCTGGCTCATCAAACTCTAAAACAGTTGATAAAATATACATGTATGAGACTACTTAGTACATATTATCTACTTTAAGATTTTATTATATCTAATCACCGATCATCTGCTTCTACAAATACTTCTCCATTCTCATTTCTGAATGGGGACTAATGTGAGGGAATGCAGTATTATTCTCCTTTTGCATTGTAATCATTTGCCTGATCAATGTGCATAAATTCATTTTGATTCATGGTATATTTTTAGATACAGAAATGGACATATTCGGCCAATAATAATATCTTGAGGTTTCTTGGTTCTTCTTGTCAGTGGTGATATTTCTTCTAAATAATTTTTCCTTTGTATTATGGTTTCTTTCCAATTCCTGGGAGGAGGAGGTTGAATCAATTAAATCCCCCTGCTTCATTCTTAAATTTTTCAGAGACGTACTTTTTCAAGAAAATTAAACTCATTTTCTCCTCTGATTCATAAGGAGTTAAATACTTGTAATGTTATATTTTAAGTAATTACTCTCATTTTCAATATGATTTATCATATTGAGCATACTTTTCCCTTAAAGCTGAATTATTTTATGTTGAAATATGACAGGATGTATTTCAAGTTCTTAGAGCAACATGGAGAGGCTCAGCATCAACAAATAAATACAGAAAAAAATAAACAGGCATTGTTGGAGGACTATACATAGGGTTAAGGAAGAGGTGTCCTGGAAGAAAAGTAAAAGTTCAGTAATTACCAGATTATATATGAGATAATATAAACAACGGATAAAATAAAATTAAACCCTCTGACTATTATAGGAAGCACCATTACCCAACTTTATTGTTAAATTAGCAAATTTCTGTAAGGCTGTTAGATAACATGTAGAGAATGAGTCAAGCAAGATGAAAAGTACTCAAACTTTTGGTTGCCTGAATTTCTTAGACTAACATAAATATATGTTTATAATTTATTTTTTGTAAACAAAATTATAATATTGGCGACCTTGTAAATGACAAATCTGTTAAAAAAATGCAACAGGAAAAACCAAATGATTCTATAGTAATAACAAAGAAATAATTCATTATTGTACTAGGAAATCTTCTAATTCACCATCTCTGTTATTTACAACTTTTAAAATTTGACATAACATCTCAACCAGTCAGGGCTAGGAAATTGATAATTATAATTCAAATCTCATTCTCTTGTCTTTAATACTTCCAAATGTGTTCTCCATGAACTCACATGGCAAATTATCTGTTCAATGATGGTTTTTAAAAATTTGACAAATTAACTTAGATTATGTCTCACTTATAGCTCTCTAAAGTGAGTAAATGATAAAATTCAATATATAGTTTCAGAAGGCATATGAAGAAAAAATTATAAATGAAACCTAAAGACTCCTTGTAATTAAGGTATGCAGATTTTCTTCCGGTATGTAAACCTGCTCACATAGGTATATTGAAATCATAATACAACAAATCTTAGGATTTTACAGACAAATATCATTTTGTATGAATTGAGCTTAGCTAAGTAAAATTGAGAACACTACATGTGGTATAAATTATAGTTCAGCTGAATACTTGTCACAGAAAGCAAAATTAATGATATAATTCTTAAAAACTGGAAATGATTTATAAAACAGTCTCTGTTGTACCAAGAAATCCTCATAAAATTCAAGTGGGTTTTGTTTTAAATCATATTCAAGTTATATTTAATTTAAAACACAACTCAATATTTGTTCACAGTATTATAATATACTGTTGCATAGATAATATTTAATATGATAAATCATTAATTTGTGAGCATTTCAAGTTATGTATAACAAACAGTATATTTTAATTTTAAAGACAGTGAAAGAATCTCTATGAAATCACACTACTTACACCTGCTGTGACTAAAGACATTTGTATATTTTAACTCTGCTTAGATAAATAGTATCCTCCACTGAACACCTTACAGTCCTTCTACTCTCCAATGTCATCAACTCAAGTCCAATTTCTCTTTTATTTGAGGCTTTTTTCTGTTTAGTTATTCACTTATCTACCCCTCATTGCTGCCCCCATCCCCAGACCCCCCCAATTCATCAGCACTTAACAATCCAGATGTTCCTGAATCAAAAACTTGATAAAGAAAATGTGGTACAATTATACAATGGAGTATTTTACTCAGCTGTTAAAAGTGACATCAGGAACTTTGCAGACAAACGCATACAACTAAAAAAAAGTCCTGAATGAGGCAATCTAGATATTATCTTTTAAACAAATAAATATTAAGCTATGTATTATAATCAAGATACAATCCACAGACCCAGAGAAGTTAGATAAAGAAGAGGGTTATAGAAGAGATAAATGGATCACCCTGAGAAGGGAAATAGAACAGGTTTTCCAGGTGGACTAAGAGCTGGTGGAGACTGGAGCAGGAGGAGAAAGGAAAAGAATAATTTAACAAATATGAAGTGGTAGAATGCACTCATGAGAAAGTAGTATAACCAAGCAGAATAATTATTTTTGTTCTTGTTCTTGTTGTAGTTTTCAAGTCTTGTGACTTGAGAACATAGTCACGTATTATTTAAAATCTGCCTCACCAAACTAAGCACTCATCTGGTTGGAAATGTTCCATGTCTTCCTGTCATCAATGCCCTCCCCTCACAAAAATAGTCTTACTTATATCTAGCCAGTATTTGGTTGAAGAATGATGGATGTGAAGTACATTTTAGAGCTCCAGTCAAACACACTATCAAATCCTTATTTTTACTAAATCCCTTCACTTCCCATATGTTTCCATAAATTCCCAAACTATTATAGTAGATGGCTTTGTTAATACTACATAAAAGTGATTTTATATGGGTCCTTGTTGAATACAGTTGGTGAGACAAATGATTAAAGGACAAGGGAAGCAAAAGGTAAAGAAGCTTTAAATGAAGTTATATGTGTATACAGCAGCTAGACTTTGCAGACAAGGTTACAGAGGACAAACAAGTTGAAAAAAACTTCCTTAGTCACAAATAAGTAAACAATATCACAGATGACAGTATCGGAATATATTTTTTCTACAGTTGGACCTCAAAGTCTATCTAGATTACATAGAGAGGTTTAAGGTCATTTAGAGTAAATAGTAACACAGCCCACCTCTTACTCCATTGAAACAACTGAGAGAAATTTTACATTCTTTTATAAACCAAATTATGCCCTTTCTTACAAAGCAAACACAAATATTCATAAATTTCATTGACAAACCACTGTCTAAGTGAGAATAAGAAAAACACTTTACCTAAAATTGAAACAAGAACAATCCAGCTGAGTGAGTTTAAACTTTCCAGGGTTTGGTATTTTACTCATGGAATTCTATATATCCAAATAATCTTTGATGCAAAACAAATTGTATATAATAGACAAAAGTACTGGCAGAAAGCAGACTCACCATGACTAATGATGAAGGTTTTGCACTAGTTTTAGTATTGTTTAGAGCAGTGGTTCTCAACCTTTCCTCATGTTGTTGTGACCGCCCAACCATAAAATTATTTTGTTGATTCTTCATAACTATAACTTTGTTAGTATTATGAGTCTTATGTTAATATCCATTTTCCAATGGTCTTAGGAAACTCCTGTGAAATTGTCATTCATGATCAAAGGAGTCATGACACACATGCTAAGATCCCCACTGTTTAGACAGTAGATGAAAGGGAATACTAAAGATGAAATAATAGAGAGATGATAACAGCTACATGTACTATAATATTCTAATCTGGAAACCATGGACCATGCAGCTCAGAGGAGCCTATATATTGGTCAAAATCAGGTTTTAAAAATCTGTCCATTTTTCTACACTAGTTACTTCCTACTTTCATATTTTACTTTAAGGTTTTAGGAGTAACACATATATGAAATTGACACTTTTAAAAGTTCAATGGGTTATGGGTTATTAAATCAGCACACTAATATTTCTCTCATAAGTCTATATAATCTTATGAAATCTACTCCTGTTCAACACGAAGTTTTCATATGCTGACTTATTTGGGGATTTTAAAACATTAACAATATATTTTAGTAACTAAAAAAAGAGCTGTATTATTGCCCTTGGCCTTGATACTTTAGTAACAATTGACTAGTTACTATCAATTACCTCAATGAAACTTATTAAATTATTTTGGTTCCTTTAACTGGGAAGAACATTATCATTTAACATATTTACATGTGTTTACATGTATTTCATGAAAGATCATACTAACCATTAAGATTGTGTATCCTAATTTAATTAGAATCCTCTTTAGTCCCTAAATGCCATTTAAGATTTTCAATGCTCAGTATATGTTTTATGTTTTAGCAAATGTCAGGTCATGTGTTTTCTTACTGTTGAATGCTGATTAGATCAAAAAAATTGAATTGAACTATCAGGTATTTATGAAAATATATTAGTTGATTAAAGAGGGAAAGTCAATTTTTTATACAAATATCTGTTTAATATATGTGTGTGTGTGTCAGTATAAACATACTCTTCAGAAACTAGGACAGAAAAATTCATGTCATGTCAATTACAATCCTTACATCTGTAACTGGTCACTTTCGCACTTTTAACTATCCTCTTCTACTGCATATGTTTTCTGTGTTTCTTCCACCCTTAGTAAGCACATCAGCAAGTCTTGGCTCTTTTCCTGGAAAGTGACCAATACCATCTCTGTTTTAAATAGACATGCCTGCTAGTTTAAGTATGCATGGATGCAAGAAAACTACCAACAAACTTCTGACTGGTGTTAAACCCTGTTTAAGAAATGGAAGCCATACGTGCATATTGTCCCAGACCAAGGATCAAGGAATAGACAAGTCATGGGCCCCAAGGAAGAAGTATACCACTATTATTCTGTTAAATGGATAGAGTACTGAAAGGACTCCTGATGAGTTACTGTTCTACCTGTAGATTAATCCCCAGTGTCTCATCTCTTATCACAGAAACATCTGTTTGCTGTACATTATGATTAACACAATGGTTGATAACTGTCCAAAGTACAGAGAAAAATATTTATCCCATTTAGGAATGGGATAAATTTATAATATTCCTCATCTCAAGTATCAGAAATCATTAGAGGTGTGGGCCTGGAAAGACTGTAACATCCAAAACCTATAGCTGACTAAAGAAAATATTGTATAAAAGTCACAGTAGGGTAGTTACAATTTTCTTATAATGATTGAGTCAACTTTTGCAAAATCTGTGCAAATTCCCATTATATTAGGATCCCAACATGGAGTATGGGGAAGGGTGTGAAATCCCATCACTAGATGAACAGGTAATGTATGGAAATAATTGTGCAAGAGATATCATCAGTTTTCTTTAAAAGTGTTGTACATGTTAAGTTGACTAAGCTGAAGTGGAAAGTCACAGATTGAAGTTTATAGTACCTACACAAATTAGATTTTATAGATGATTTCTTTTAAGACAAAAAGTTGGTTGGGCTGGAAAGGTAGATGGTCATAAAAAGAGTGATTATAATCTTGTGATGAAGTATAACTTAAAACAATCCTGGAAAAACTCCTTTGTAAAGGACATGCCAAGAGGCACAACTTGTGCCTGATTCTGTCATGCTGACACTTAACCATCATAAATGCCATGATGTTCCAAACAATCAAATTAAGCCATAATGTCACAGAGTTAGATGAACTGGATCAAATAAGTATGATTAGAGATGAATTTTAACATTATTTTGAGACCTAATTTTGGAAGCAATTGTGAATTAAAAGAATAAATAAAAGTATAATATAGTTTTGGTTATTAAGGAATAAGATAGATTTGTCTTCTCTCTAGTGAACATGACAAATGGAGAAAAATATGGAAGCAAAGAAAAAATATTAACCAGGCTATAAAAGATGGTGATTTAAAAAGGTAATATGAGATATTTAAAACTTAAAAATGATCTCTAAGAATGAAATAAAGATTAAAAAATCAAGGCTTACTAAAGAACTTTTGGCTTGAACCATGATAAATATGGGATTTCTGCCTACTGTCTGGGAAAGACTGAGAATAGAATACATTTTTGTAGACTGTAGATTTTTAAACTTTTATCAATTAAGAGATAAATTTCACAAAACCTAAAAGACATGATATATAATGTTTTCACCATTAAGAACTTATATATGATTTAGGAGACATTGGGTTTATAGTGAAATATACATGGAACGATCACAATATACCAATTATAGTACACATTTTAAAGTATTTAACTTATTAATAAAAATAGTAAAATGAAAATGGAATAGAGTAAGTTGGCATGCCTATTCCAAGATATATACTAAATGAATAGTTGACTAAAAAGTGAAACACACCATTATAAACATCAGGACAGAGAGGATAGATTTGAGACTTTAAAAGGTATAGATAGTGATAAAACCAAGAAGGTGGGTAAGAACATTTAAGGGATATAGATAGAAAATACAACAAATCCTAGGACTAAGACATGGAACGATCACTTTTAAACAAGCAATAAAAAGTGAAATGATAAAAGAAATGATGATGGTGCAGTCAGGAGAAAAATTCCATGCCTAAGTGGAGACTAAGTAGAGAAGTGAAGCATATTAATAAGAGAAAGAAAGGATTTCTGTTGCAGTTAAGGCTGAGTGTAATCACCTAAAATGAGAGATGGAAATAAACACAGTGGTTCCTAAGATAAAGGTAAATTTGGAATTTTAAAAGATAAGCTTGGTTGGATCCTAATGTGAAAGCTTGATTGAAGTGGAATAAAGAAGAAAACTGAAATAATAATTGCAGACAGATTCGTTGAAAACTGCTTCAAGGGAGTTTATTGAAAACGGAAGAAGAATTAGGAGATATATGAAAGAGGATTTGGGGTCCAAAGTAGCTTCTGTTGTTTGCTTTATGAAATTAGGGAGATTACAATGTGTCTATCTTTGTATTAATGGGAATAGTCAAGTTGAACGTAAAAATGCAAGAAAGAAAAAGGAGACATACTGCATCATTGTTCCTGTGTAGGAAAGAAGGGATGAGAATTAGGTAACATGTGGAATGACTAGAGTTCTATAGGGAGTAGTCAATTTAAACCATGGCAACAGGATCTGTTAGATATATTTCCATGTACATATACCTAAATATGTAATCTAATATTGCACTAAAGCTTCTTGAATGTTATACCACATGGTCTCTATTGAAATTTCTCTTGTCAGTAATTGACTAAGAAGAATCTGGACTTCAGAGAATTTAGTTGGAGGCCGAATTAACTCCAAAGAACATACTGGGTACATTGTGCTGAGACTGCTGATTCAAGTGGGCTAGAGTGTAGGAATGAGCCTCACTACACTGTGATTTGGTCCTAGAATTTTGGCTTCTCTTGATTATTCTTGGTACTCTTGGGTAGGTGGTTATTTTAGAGCATGATTCACTTCAATTGCATATATTTGATGTGTTTGATTTAAGAATAACCTCTTAAATTAGTAATGTATAAGAAAAGTCAGCAAAAATATTATGTGATTTTTGTGGAAAAGCTGCATTCCTGGTTTCTAGTGAATGAAAAAAATTCAGGTGCATTTTGTATCTGTCTGTTTATATTTCCTATCATTTATTCAGAAGTAAAAGAATATTTATTTTAATCATCAAACATTACATATATAAATTGCCTACAAATTGGATCTGACATAATAATCATTCATAGTATAATTTACAATTTGACAGCAATGAAATTAATAAATACTAATAGCAGCATTAAAATTTCAAAAAATATTTAAATTATAATGGCCAGCTATGGTAAGAAAATTGCTTTAGAAATTTTGTGGCTGATAACTTAATTGCAAGTTATTAAATTTAAGAAATGATGTTTTAATCTTTTAGCCTTTAAATTAATACTGTCATTCAAATTCTTACCTGCCTGCAGTTGTTTATTTTTAAGAAAAATTCTAATTGCTTAGTCACATTGATCAATCACTGTAACATTTTTTTCAAAATCCCCTTGAGAAGTTCTTTGTGTAACAATATGGTAGAAAACCAGAAATTCTATAGCTAGGTATATGGCTGGGAAAAATTAGATAACTATAAAGAAACATTAATTAGATATTCCCAGAAATGTTATTTGATAGCTCAACCAAATCATTCACATTTCCTCAAATAAAAAAAAAAATATGTTATATATACAGTGAAAAACCTGTGAATTGATAGTCTTATTTCTGTCATTATTTGCCTATTTCTGAAATGTACACAATAAGCAAGTCTATAAACAGAAATAAAATCAGTACATGCATGTGATAAAGGAGAAGACACAGAGATTAGGTGGTGATAAATAATTAGTATGAGACTTCTTTGAGGAATAATGAAATAACAATATTAGGTACTGAAGATGATGGCATAACTTTGTGAATATATGATAAATGACTGAGCTCTAAATTTATGAACATATTATAAATGATTAAAACATATTTTAATAGTATAAATTTAGTAGTTAGTGAAGTTTGTTTAAATAATGTTGTAATACAGTAAAGAAACAGACAGCACTTAGCCACCTTTTCTTTAACTCCCTTTCAAATAATATAGGAAATGTATTTCTATTGTACTCTAAAGAGTATAGTCCATGTGACTCACTGAACACAAACAAAAACCTGTGAAAAATAACAGTAATTTCCCATCATACTTTTTTATAGCAGCTGACTATTGATAGGTTGATTAAAGATCAAATTTGTCTTATATCTTTAGAAATATTTTTCAAACTACTTGAAATATCAGACACTGAGTATTGATTTTACAAAGAGATAGACACAGATGGATGTGGAACATGCTATTTCAATGCCAATTTAATACATATAGAAATATATTTTTAGAATTGAGTGATTTATGTTCTTTTATTGTTTCTTATTTTTCACAACTGGAAAAACTATAAGAGCTATAAAATAATTGTAGTCATGAGTAAGCTTGTGTAAGTTTCTGAATATTGGAAATGTTGGCAGAATGGCATCTAGTTGCTATGGACCTAAACTATTGTTTATAACCAATCAATTCAAAAGTAGCAACTCTTAGTATTTTTTATCTCCTTTACAGAAGTCATTCTCTATGTAAAGAAAAAGACATTAACTGAATACGGCAATGGAAATGGTAAAAGCTCACAATGAGCAAATTTTTAAGATCAAGTAGATAATTATAGCAGTGTGCACAGCAGACAGATATGAATTTTCCTCATTGAGCTCTTACTGCATCTTGTTTTAAGGGGACTTCATGTGCTTATCCTTATTGAACAAAAGGTGTAATTGGAGTGGTTGGGATTCATTAGACTCTTACAACTAAAGAATGTCTTTCCGAGAAATCCAGAAATTCAAGGTAGATTTGTTTGTTTTCTTTCTCCTTGAGATTCTTTTCTTGGTGCACTTGGCTACCAACATCTGCAGGTCTGATGAGTCTAGGGAGAAAAAGATACATACTTCTGATCATCACTGGATGTTGCAACAGGTCTTGATAGATCTCAAATGTCATACAAGTCAAGTGATCTCAGGTGTGATCTCTTAGAATAGCATATTTTTTCTTTACATACTTATTGTTCATTGCATCAATAAGCTATGCAATTTTTATGCTGTCTCTGCTTGGTACATTTATCTGATTCTATTTTCTTCCAAGAAGAAGCCATTAAGTAGAATAATAAAATCATTGATTTTTGGAGCCAAAAAATACAAGTTTTAGGTAAGTCATTTGCAACCAACAAGCTTTGCAAATATGTACTACTTAATTAACCTAGTTGCAGTTGTTTCCTATATAATAAAATAAATATTATGAACCAAATACATTGATATTGAGTCACTTAAATATAGATGGAAGATGTCATTACTATCCAAATATGCACACAAAGTTACAGATACACATGGAATTACCACAAGCAGCTACTGTATACATTACTTAACTAAAATAACACAAGACAATGTACCAATATATCACCCTGATCATAGAAACTTTTCATTCATAATAGTCCCTGTGACTCAAATTCTCTTGTTCCAGTTCTTTTCTGGTGGACATCTTATAATTCTTCCTGTGTTAAGTGTTCACTTCTCAAGAAGTTTGATTACTTGATCATCATATATAAGGTATTTGTTTCAACAGATCACCCTTTAATTAGGACTTGTATATGTATGTGTGCATTCAATGATTAAGTTGAATTTTTTCTAGAAGCTATAATGTAAGAGAGGTAATACCTCTTTCATTGAACAATATAGTTCAAAAATCAAACTTTTTGCTTACTGTATAATAGACATTTGAATAATTTATTGAGTGGATAAAAGGACACCCAATTATCATTTCCTTTCTCTTTATTTGTGTTTATCTATTGGAATTATTTCACTCATGGGAATCATTTACCAATGATATATTTAGAGGACACAAATGTCACAAAATACCCCCTGGTATGTATTACTGGGAACCATGAATGTTACTGAGACCCATACAATATTTAGTAAAGCATGCCACATCAAAGAATCACCCAACCACAAGTTTTAGTAATGAAAATATGTCTTCCCTTAATCAGGGTTATTTATAAAATATGTTACCATTAGTGGGTGACCAAATAATAGCAATATTATAAGTGTTAAAAGCATTTTAATCTTCAGTATACATAAACAATGACAGTTAAATATTGTTATCTCTATATCTTAAATATTAAGCAGAAAATGACACTAGATGTAATAATTTGTTTCTCAGTTTGGTTGTGAATCTTTTTGTTTCAAAAATTTTCAAGGTTAATTGTACTTTGTTTCTATCAAATTTTTCTAGTGAGTTAGATATGAAAACTGTGCAGTACAGTTTCCATTCAGCTAAAAACACATGTATTGGAGCTCATTATGTGCTATATGCTTGTCTTCCTATGGAAATAAGACAAAGATTTTTGTCACCCCTAAGCTGACACCTCATGATTATTTCCATACTATATTATGAAGCAGCCTAGGAGCATTATGTGGACTACATCATGAGTGCCGTGTATTTTAATATTTGGAGTGGATACAGCAGGATTAAAATGAGTACTGATAGCCCTCCTATTAAGTTCTCAACACTTGTCAGTTTCTTACCAATTCAAATCCCACTGGTAGAGAGAAGGAAAACTCATATTCGTACTGGATAGTAGCAAACAATGGATATATGCTTCTATTCTATTTACCAAAAAATTATCATATAAAATATTTCAAATACTGTGGACCACTTTCTTCAGGTACTCCTTCCATTAGTCATGGAACACTGAAGATCAAAAGCATGATCATAGTGATCAAAGCATGATCCAAGTGGATTAAGGACCTCCACATAAAACCAGATACACAGAATCTAATAAAAGAGAAAGTGGGGAAAAGTCTCGAACACATGGGCACACAGGAAAAGTTACTGAACAGAATACCAATGGCTTGTGCTCTAAGATCAAAAATCGACAAATGGGACCTCATAAAATTACAAAGCTTCTGTAAGGCAAAGGACACTATAAATAGGACAAAACAGCAACCTACAGATTGGGAAAATGTCTTTACCAACCCCACATCCAATAGAAGGCTAATATCCAAGGTATGCAAAGAACTCAAGAAGCTAGACTCCAGAGATCCAAATAAACCTATCAATAAATGGGAAACAGAGCTAAACAGAGAATTCGCAACTAAGGAAACTCGAATGACTGAGAAGCACCTAAAGAAATGTTCAACATCCTTGGTCATCAGGGAAATGCAAATCAAAACAACCCTGAGATTCCACCTCACACCAGTCAGAATGGCTAAGATCAAAAACTCAGGTGACAGCAGATGTTGGCAAGGATGTAGAGAAAGAGGAACAATCTTCCCTTGCTGGTGGGAATGCAAGCTGATACATCCTCTCTGGAAATCAGTAAGCAGACCCCCAGAAAAATGAACATAATACTACCTAAGGACCTAGCTATTCCACTCCTGGGCATATACCCAGAAGATACTCCAACATGTAATAAAGACACATGTTCCACTATGTTCATAGCAGTCATATTTGTAATAGCCAGAAACTGGAAACAACCCAGATGTCCCTCAACAGAAGAATGAATACAGAAAATGTAGTACATTTACATAATGGAATACTACTCAGCTATTAAAAACAATCACTTCATGAAATTCATAGACAAATGGATGGAACTTGAAAATATCACCCTGAATGTGGTAACACAGTCACAAAATAATGAACATGGTATGTACTCACTGATAAGTGGTTATAAGCCCAAAAGTTCGAAATACTCAAGAGTCACTTCACAGCAACCTCTGGGCTGAGTGTGAGGTCCCAGAGGGAGGACTTTGAGAAGGGACTGAAAGAGCTGAGGGTGTTTGCTGCCCCAGGGAGGGAGCGACAGTGGCAACTGGCCTGACCCCTTGATACTCCTGGAGACTGGATCACCAACCAAAGAATACACATGGAGGGAGGGACCCATGGTGCTGGCCACATATGTGGCAGAGGAGGGTCTTATTTGACATCAGGGGGAATAGATGCCCTTGGGCCTGAGGGTGTTAGATGCTCCAATATAGGAGAATGCCAAGGAGGAAAGATGAGAGTGGGTAGGTGTATGGTTGGGGGAATACCACCATAGTGGCAGGGGAAGGGGGAAGGAATGGGGAGGTTCTAAGGGGGAGATCTGGAAAGGGAAAGCATTTGAAATGTAAATAAGGTTTGAAAAATGCATGATGGAATCGAATATATGATCTGTATCAACTCCCAAATATGTTTATTTTTTTTGAAGGAAAAACCTACAATTCTACTACATATGACTGACATGTCTCTTTTGAATTATTATAATACTTTACAACTGTTTGCTTTTGCCTATTCTGTTAATGTTCTTTTTTTTTTTTTAACTCTTGAGGACCCAGGTGTTCCTTACAAAATAGATTAATTTACCATCCATTTGCAACCATCTCAATTTAATATGAACATGATCTTAATTTACATGACCAAATGTCTGTCAACATCTCTGATTTATACATTACCCCAATCACTATGTGGTAGTTACATGTATGCCAAGGATGTTTCTTGCACAAAGAAAAAGAATCTGTTATCTTGGGACCTTTTAACTGGCTTCTTACTTGTAGAATGTTCATTCTTATGGTTTTTTACTCTTATTTTATTACTCATTAATCTTTTTTTAATCCTGTTTTTATCCCACTCCCAGTTTTCCCTCTGACTCTTCCTCATCTCATTCCTACTCCCCGCCTGCTCCAAGAGGATGTCCCCAAACCCCACCCCATCCCACCAGACCTCCCCACTTCCTGGAGCCTCAAGTCATTCGAGGGTGAGGTATTTCTTCTCTCACTGAGAACAAACCTGTTATTTTTCTGCTTTATATGTGTCAGAGGCCACAGACCAGCTCGTGTATGCTGTACGGTTGGTGGATCAGTGTTGGAGATATCTCAGGGATCCATGTTAGTTGAGACTGCTGGTCTTTCTAAGGGGTTGCCCTCTTCCAGAGCTTTTCTATCAGCTTTTCCCTAATTCATCCCCTAATTCTGCTCATTGGTTGGGTATTATTATCTTTATCTGACTCTTTCAGCTGCTTGTTGGGGCTCTCAGAGTGCAGCCATGCTAGGCTCCTGTTTGTAGCTTGAATAATAGTGTCAAGCCTTGGAGACTCTCTTTGAGCTGGATCCCTATTTAGATCATTCACTGAACTTCCATCCCCCAGGCTCTTCTCCATTTTTGTTCCTGCAGATCCTTTAGACAGGAACAATTCTGGGTCAGAGTTTTTGACTATGGGATGGCAACCCCATCTTTCACTTGATGCACTGTCTTTCTATTGGAGATGTACTCTACAAGTTCCCTTTCCCAATTGTTGGGCATTTAATCTAAGAGCCCTCTCCCTGAGCCCTGAATGTCTCTGAGAAGTAGCTTCTAGGTCTCTGGTATATTTTTGAGTGTCCCCCCCCACCTCCTACCTCCCAAGGTTCCATATTTCCATTATTGCTGCTGGCCCTTAGGGCTTCAGTCCTATTTTTCCCCCTGCCCCAGTACCTGATCATTATCCCAATTTCCCCTCCCCCATCCCCGTACCCACCCAGGTCCCTCCATCTCTCTCCTCCCACCAAGATTGTTTTCTTCTTCCTCCTAAGTGGAATTGAGGCATCCTCTTTTCTGCCTTTGGCTTATTGATCTTCTTGAGTTGTGGATTCTATCCTGAGTATTCTGTACATTTTTGGCTAACATCCACTTATTAGTGAGTACATACCATGGATGTCCTTTTGGGTCCAACAACTCACTCAGAATGCTATTTTCTAGTTCCTTCCATTTGCCTGCAAAATTCAGGATGTCCTTTTTCCTAATAGCTGAGTAATATTCCATTGTATAAATGAACTACGTTTTCTGTATCTTTTCTTCTGTTATGGGACATTTGGACTGTATCTAGCTTCTGGCTCTCTTAACAAGTCTGCTATGAACGTAGTGGAATATGTGCCCCTGTGACATGGTGGGGAATCTTTTTAGTATTTTCCCCAGAATTGTATTGCTGGGTTTTCAGATAGATCTATTTCCAGTTTTCTAAGAAGCCTGTAGATTGATTTCCAATGTGGTTGTACCAGTTTGCAATCCCATCAGCAATGAAGGAGTGTTCCTCTTTTTCCACATCCTTGCATATATGTGATGTCTCGGGAGGTTTGATATTAGCCATTCTCATTGCTGTAAGGTATAATCTCAGTGTCATTTTGATTTGCATTTCCCTAAGGGCATTGAATATTTCCTTAAGTGTTTCTCAGCCATTCCAGATTCCCCTGTTTTGAATTCACTGTTTAACTCTAAGTGCCATTTTTTGATTGTGTGTGTGTGTGTGTGTGTGTGTGTGTGTGTGTGTGTATGTGGTTAGCTTCTTGAGTTATGTATTGGATATTTCCATTCATATTCTTGGACATCTGGGCATCTCTCCTGTCCCTTCCCACACCTTATCCTGAATGAAGACATGAGAGAGACCTGGGATAAACGAGGTGCCCTAGATCTAATGGAATGACCTTAGCTGTGACTCATGGCATTGGGGATATGGAATCTGAAGTGGCCACCTCCTTGTAACCAGCCAGGAAGATTAGTACAGCAATCAAGACAACAATCTAACTACAATATTTTCAATCCAAAATTTATCCTGTCTATAAAAAAATGCAAAGACAGCAGTGGCTTAGAAACTGTGGGAATGGTCAATCAAAACCTGGCCCAACTTGAGACATATCCCATGTACATTCACCAATCCCTGACACTATTAATGATACTCTGTTGTCTTACAGACAGGAATCCACCATGACTGTCCTATCAGAGGATATACCTAGTGGCTGACTGGAACAGATTCAGAAGCCTATAGCCAAATATAGGCTTCTATATATTTGGGTGAAACCATGGCATTATTTTGGAAGAGTTGGAAGAAGGATTGTGGGCTCCAAAGGTGTAGAAACTCCACAGAGAGACCAACAGAGTCAATTAACCTGGACCCTTGAGAGTTTCAGAGACTGATCCACCAAGCAAAGAAGTTATGTGTACTGGATCTAGCCCTCCTTGCAAATATTTAGCAGATATGCAGCTCAATATTCACGTGAGTTCACCAAAAACTGGAGCAGGGTCTTACCCAAAAGCTGCTGCCTCTTTGTGGAAAATAGTTTTCTACCTGGAAGCCTTGTCTGGCCTCAGTAAGAGAGAATGCACCTAACCCTGCAAAGATTTGAAGCGCCAGGTAGAGGGAATACACATGGGGGCTGCCATCCTCTCATCAGAGAAGGGGATGTGGGGAATGGGAGAATGGGAAAAGAGTATGTGAAGAGTAAACCAGGGGTGGGCAGTGAGTAGAATGTGAAGTGAACAAGTTTAAAAAAAAGATATCTAGTCAATGAACTGAGAAATGAAGATTTAATAAAGGTAAGTATACTATACTAGACAACTTAAGTGCATAAAACAATGAATATTCAATGAATATTCAACAACAATGAATATTAATTAGAAATTAATATACTGAAAAGTAAACTTTTCTGAGGAATTCTTTTATTTATTGCATTCATCTTAGTTTTTCTGCTAAAGTAAACTGAGCAAATCGAATTGAAAACATATAAAAATTGACAGAAAGCAACAGAAAGAGTTGAAGTTTAGTCACTAAATACAGAATCTTTAACTCATTCAGGTGGAAGGGAAAATTAAACTTCTTATCTTCAGCGGAGGTTTTAACTGCTTAATCATTTGATTACTCTCTTTATTTTTTTATTTTTATTTTTTTATTTTCATATTTTATTTACATTTCAAATGTTTCCCCCTTTCCAGATCTCCCCTTTGGAACCTCCCTGTTCCCTCTGCCCTCCCCCTGCCTCTATGGGGACATTCTCCAACCCACCTCCCCACCCTAACCCACACCCACAGGATTACTCTCTTTAATAAACTGTTAAATGTGTGGGAAAACAGGTATTTTAATGCTGATAAACTAAAGCTTGCTTACACATAAAACAGTGAAAGCACCTGATCGTTTAAGTATTTGTTTATGTCTAAATTACCAAGTTTTATACATGAAAGATTAACATGTTTCTCTATATTACTTATAATCCATTGTTCATAGATGCCTACCTTGTGTTATTAATTCAAGCTATTTTATATAACCCATAGGCAATAATACCTAAATTACCTTTGTGGAATTAATATTTTGACTCTGCTCCTCTTTGTAAGGATTTTTTAATGTTAGTTTTAGAAACACTGTACTGTGATTATATTCAGTGTTTAAATTCCTTCCCTTATCTACTATCACTATCACTTTCTACATTGCACAGTCACACTCTTACATTATTGAGATAACCTTGTCTTTTAAGAAAATAACACCATATCAAGGACAGTGTTTCAGAGCATTCCTCCATAACCTCTGGCACTTATACTCTGTCTAGACCCTTTACCGGATTTCTTGGTAAAGGTGTTATATATATTCTATCCATACCCAAGAAACTAACAGTCACTTATTCTCAGCAGTTTGACAAGCTATATGTTTCTTAATTAAGAGTCATTTTTAAAATAAAGTTTCTATAATTCAGGCTGATATCAGAAGTAGTCTACATATATATCCATATATAATTAGAATGCAGTTTAACCACATGTCAACTTATAAAATTATCAGTGACAAATTATCCATAGGGCATTAGACCTCACCAGGCAAAAGCTTTTTCCCGGTTTACAATACCAGTATATATACCCTCATTGTAAGAAAATAAATCAAGATTAACTAACATCTATTATCTTAAGACAAATAAATTCTTATCAGTCACAGCTATTACCTTCTATTTTATAGCCTTAATGCAATAGTCTCATTTGTAATTTTAAAAATTATCATAGCAAATTAATAACAATCCATCACACTTGAAAAATAAGCCAGGTACACACTGGATCAAGAGCTAAAATATTTAGCAACTATGAGCAGTGAATAAGTAAAATAATAATAATAAAAATGAAAAACATTTAAAATGATAAGATAAACCTACAAATGAAAGGGATAGTACTATTAATTGGTTTTACATGAGATGAATTTAAGAATAAGAGAATAAGTTTATTTGAATATTTACAGAATAAAAAATGGGAAGATTGAAAATTTCACTTTCCTAGTGTTACTTAAAGTACTTGACCTAGATTTCTCTATGATTCTGTAAATACAAGGATTGTAAGGAAGGGTAGGTATTTCCTCTTCAATCTGGCTATTTCTTTCTATCAAAATAAAAGGGCAAGTATCTAAAATCTCTCTGCCATGTACCTTATTTGAGGAATTAGTTCAGATCTAAAATACACATTATGTTCTTTCAAAAATGATATGACAGAGAATGATATAATTCAGAAACACAGGCAGCTGATGTACAAAGATGTTATATTACTTCTCTGTAGTTACAAAGAAAATAATTGACATATCTTATGTTTGAGAAAGAATTTAAGTGTTTCTAAATTTAAATTTCTCAAGACTTTAAACATACTTTTTAAAGTTATTACTTTATTAACTAATATCTCCAATATTATCATCAGTAACATGGTAAAATATGACAGACATGTATATACTCTAAACTACCTTTTTACAGAGTTTTAATTATACATGGGAACCTTATCACATTTTTAAAAGAAATAATTTTTTATCTGTTAAGGTTTGTAAAATGCTTTTGTACCAATACAAATGTATTTAGGCTTCTAAGGATATTTCCCATGAATTGTTCATTTGGCTAAACATAAATTTTGTTCGGAAAATATCCATAAATACAAAGACAGCTTCAATATGAATTATGGTGTTTGGAGTATTCAAAATATGATTGATTATTGCTGGCCTCAGGATTAATGCCACATTTCTCTGCAGAACAGATTTGCTAGGTTTAGTTATGACACTATTTGAAGCCAGCTTAGTCAGCTGGGAATTTTAATTATGTTCTGAGAAGCCAATAAGTTTATCATATTCTGATGCCATGATTTTTACAGTAGCCATAGACAATTGGGTATAGGTACATGACCACTCTTTGGAGACATAAATCATGGCTAGCAGGAAGATTCAGAAGGTGTGAAGTTGGCTCAGCACAGTGTTTATAGAAACTCTACTGGTATATTGAGTTTTGCTTTTAAAGCAATAGCTAGTTTTCACTTTGTGTCTAGAAAGTTATCTAATCACTTGCAACTACATCTAGCATGCAAATTTATGTTTCAAAGCTTCAATAAGCTATACAACCCAAACTCACTAAAATAGTTTCACTTTGATAGGCACAATTGTGAAGTATTAATTTAGTTTTCTTCATATGTATTTTTTCTATACGAACACTTTTTTCTCCTTTAAAGATATTTGCCAAACTGTTTGTCTGGTAGATTAAGTACAATTGGTCATGCAGCCATACAAAGAGTAGGTGGGCTCCTGATGCAACATCTGGTTAAAGGCTTGTAATTTGTGGTCCCCCAGATTTCATATATATATTTTATTTATTTATTTATTTTTTGGTTTCTCGAGACAGGACACTCTGTAGACCAGGCTGGCCTTGAACTCAGAAATTTGCCTACCTCTGCCTCTGGAGTGCTGGGATGAAAGGTGTGCTCCACCACCGCCCGGCTTCCCTCAGATTTCTGATGCTGTGCATGAAAATAATTATTTGAAAAATGTTTTTCTCAAATTTAAAAATAAATTTCTATTTGGAAAGAATTGAAATCTATGCACTGAAGAAAAATGCATCACTGACATATGATGCTATTAAAACTGGATAACTGAGTGTATAAGAATTAAAATAGATTTATTTCTATCAGCCCACACAAAATTCAATTACAAAGGGATCAAAGAGTTCATCATAATATCAGAAAGAATGAACCTGATTGAAGAGAAAGTAGGGAACATGCTTGAACTCAGGGAACAGAAAAGAACTTTCTGAACAAAACATTGGTGGTTCAGTAATTAAGATAAACAATTAATAAAAGACACCACAACAAAGCTTCTGCACAACAAAAAACATCATAATTCAAAGTGGCAGCCTTTAGAATTAGAAAAATTTTTTATCCATTATACATCTGATAGAGCATTAGAATATAGCGTATATAAGGAACAACAACAAAACCCTGAACATCAAGGAAACAAATTACTCAAAAGTTAGAGCACAAAACTAAGTAGAGAGTTCTCAAAACATAAAACTCAAATGGATGAGAAAACATATATTAAAAATATTGAGATTGTAATGTGATTACCACAGCATGGCATAATAACACTAAGGGTGTAGTAGCGGCACACATACCTTGGTGGTAACCAAAAGCTCTCTAATTGGACTTAAGAGCTGCTCCAGAAAAGAGAAACCTTTTCTGGTACTGGAAACCTAGGTAACTTCTCAGGGCTGGTGGTATTGGAGGAAAAGCTATAGCCACTATTTTACTAAACCAACATAACCCCTAACAATAATCTAAATAGTTATCCTTATACTCACAGATGACAAATACTTTCTTTTCTTTTTTTTTTTTTTTTTTTTTTTAAATTTCAACCTTTGAGCCAATAGGAAAATGTAAAATTAAAACTAATTTGAGATTTGATTTTGGCCAAATCAGAATGGCCAAAATCTACAAATCAATTGACAATATATGCTAGCAAGGAAAACGTACTCATTTCTGTTTAAGGCAATTTGTGCAAACTGATATATCCCTTTTGGAAATCAGTATGGACATTCCTCAAATAGATGAAAATTGATCTGTCCCAAGATCCATGTATCTCTTGGACACAAAGGAAGAAAGCATTATACATATTACCACAGAAAGGGTTGCTCATATTCACTGCTGCTCCATTCACAATACCCATAATTGGAAACATTTTAGATGTCCATGAACTTATTAACAGATTATTAAAAAGTTATATATTTGCACAATTGAATATTATTTAGCTCTTATGAAATGTGAAATTAGAAATTTTTCATGTAAATAGATGGAACGAGAAAACCACATCCTGAGTGAAATAATCCAGATTACCCCCCCAAAAAATGATAAACATTATTTACTTTCTCTCATATATGGACATAGGCTTTTAATGTTTCCATATATTTTCAATTCTAATGACCACAGATGTTTTGTAACTAGTAAAGGAAAAAGGCACAAGAGTGGATCTTCAAATGAGAGAATATAACCTATATTAAGTTAAAATGATAGAATAGAATGTAGACATGAAGGGAAAACTAAACTAAAATAGAAGGAGAAAATGTGGAACATAGTAGACAGAAGGAGAAAGGAATGAATGTGGAGAAGGATAAATAACATTGAAAGATAACTTGAAAAATAATCTAGAATCTTCCTAAGATTTATACATATATGGAAGGAATTTATATGGAGACACAATACATTTGGGGAGAGAGTATCCCAAGTAGACATCTTATGCTCGCAAGTAAAACTTCCTGTGCCATGAATGAATAACATCTTGTTGAGTCATTGCCCAAAAGGGTCCCGTGAGTCTAGTATCACAGGATGTTAGTAAGGCTCAATTGCTTAAGAAAGACTTGCTTATATCATCAAGCATGGAGAAATTGAATTTGTATCTAACTAGAAGATTTCCCCTACTGACTAACATTTATGGTGTTGGAAGGTCCTTTCCATGACAATGGAAATAAAATCAGTCATGTGTATCACTGAGATAGAAATCTTATAGCCCACAACAATTACCCAGTTACAAGATATGTAGATACAATAGTTACACAAACTTTATGTAAGTAACAAACTACATTTTAAAAATTGAATTTAAGTCCTACTCCATGAGATGGAATCCATCACTTACTTTGTAAGGTGTCTAAGAGCCTGTGACTAGATAGGTCATGTACCTAGGGAAAAACCTACTATTTATTATTCTGTGAAGTTAACATAAAAATAAAATTTACTTCTAGTGACATGCTATTCCTACAAACCTGTATATCTTTCAAACCTCATGAAGGATACTTCTTTTTGCAATAGATCCTAGTTAATAGAGATATCTACAACTCAAATTGCTGCAGATAGTGAGAGACTTTGGAGTATTCAGCACTAAATGGGATGTTTTCATCAAGCTTCTACTCCCAAAACTCAGGTATTTATGTTGGGAGCTGAAGGAAAGTTTGTAAATGTCAGAGCTGGTAAATGACTTCAAGAAAATATCATCGTTCATAAAAATACCAAAATAATCCCAAACATAAAAAAGAAAACTCTCAAAAACTGTGAAAAGCATGCACAAGACTTGTATAAGTTTACAATAGCCAAAATTCCATACTGAGTATGATAAGAGGTTACAAAATCCTACCCCTACCCTAAGAAAAAGCCATTTGCATGTGGTAACTACTGGGAAAGCAAAATCAATTTTCTCCAATGGAGTGTCGCTGGACATATCATCCACAAGGACTGGTTCATGACTGGATTAGCGGACCAACTATTCTTTTTGTTTTGTTTTGTGTGTGTGTGTGTATGCACCTGAATGTGTATGCACACTTTTACGTTTTGTTGTTGTTGTTGTTGTCGGTGGCAGTGGTGGTGGTGGTGGTGGTAATATTGGTGTTAGAGGTATTATCTTTACTTGGCTTTCTTAAGTTTATGTTTTTACTTTCTATTCTTGTTTTGTTTTCTTTGCATTTTGTTGTTATATGCTTTCTTTTTTGAGAGAAAAGAAAACATGAACTTGGGTGGTTGGAAAGATGTAGAGGATTTGACATGAGTTGGGGAAGAGAAAATAATATGATCATGCACTCTCTCATTTATGTCTACATAAAGTGAGTCTGAAACCTTGGTGGAAATAGTATAGTGAAGCAGAGCTTCTCACCTTATAGCAGCAAGGTGAAAGGAAGATGCCAGAAACAATTTAGTTTTCAGGGATATGATGTCAGTGACATAGTTCTACAAACTTGTCCTCACTTCCTACTTCCTACCACTTCCAACTAGTGTTAGCATATTATGAATGCATGAAGGGGTTAACCTATTCATGATGCAGTTATTTCCAAATTCTCACAATTATCTACTGACTCTTTAATAGAGTATTCTTTAATTATTCAAGAAATGAGAAGACCCTTTTTAGATTATTAGATAGTTGATATAAACAAAGTTAGAGTTATTCAGTGCTGACTCTTATAAACTATTGCTCCTATAGGCACACCAATGCATATAGTTTAGAATTAAATGGATAAAAGGTTTGGACAAGGACATTGTGTAAAATAATAAGACTATCACAATAAATATGACAGATAATTTTATATTTTCACATAACCCTTAACATCATTGTAGGAAGTGTAGACCAAAAGTGCAATAAGCAACCCAAAATTCTATTGTGTTAGGGGGTATGACTTAAGCAAGCTAGTGTTGCAGAAGCTTTAATAAATAAAAGAAGCAAGTTATATACATTGATTAGACAAACAACATTGCGTAAAAATGAAACATGTACAAAGGCATTTAATTATTTACCATGGTTTTTTTCATGCAATAGCAAAATGAGTAATAATTGAGAGAATGGATAATAAAGAATGAGGGCATCAGAGAAATATGTGACAATGGATAATATTCACTATATTGAGAACTTGTTAGGTGCCATAGTAGGGAAGGTTAAATTTTTCTTATACAAAGTGCTTATATATGTATGGACTTCTTTAAGTGCAAAAGTCTTCTATTTCTGCCATTCAATTTCTTATAAGGGTTTGTGTCTTACTGCAAGTCTTTTTTTCGATAATGAAATACCATGTCAAAAGCAACTTTTGAAGAAAAAGGTTTATATAATGGTTGAGGTAGTAGTCCAACATGGATGTTATGGCAGGAGCTCAAGACAAGAAATAATACAAAGGCCATAAAGAAGTACTGATTATTGGTTTGTTCCTTCTCTTGGCTTCCTCAGCCTGATTTTTAATAGATCCCAAGATGGTCAGCTTTGAGTGGCACTTAACAATGAAATGGACACTTCCTTATCAATTATCAATCAATCAATGCCATATACAGAATTGTCTACAAGACAATTTTGTGAATATTTTTTCAATTATTCTTTTAACTCATGTGACTCTAGATGATGTCAAGTTGACATAAAAACTAGCCACCATAGCATGGCTCTGCTCTCCCACCCAGAACTGTCTCAAATAAAGCATTTCAGACCAATCTCCCTTATGAATATTGATGTAAATCATTTTGTCAGTTTCTCAGAAAATTTAGAATGATTATATACCAAGACACAGCTATACTACTCCTGGCCATATACTTAAAGGGTACCCCACTATACCACAAGAACACTTGCTCAACTATGTACATACCAACTTTATTCAGAACAACCAGAAACTAAATCACCCAAGATCTTTCTCAACTGAAGAATGGATAAAAAATTTGATACATTTACACAGTGGAATACTAATCAGTTATTTAAAACTAAGACATCATGAAATTTGCAAGCAAATTAATGGAACTATGAAATGTTATCCTGAGTGAGGTATACTAGACCCAGAAACATACACATGGTATGTACTCACTTATAAGTGGACGACCATAAAGTACAGAATACACATGCTCTAATTTACAGACCCAAAGAAACTAAGCAATAAGAGGGCCCAATGAAGGATACATGAATATCACTCATTAGGGAAATCAAAACACTCATCATATTCATCAGTGGTGGACAGAAGGAGGAACTGTGTGGGATAGGTGGCAAAGGCGGAAAGGGAATGCGAGATGGGAATAAGGAAAAGGGAGGTAGAAGAGGGCAGATAATGAGGATGGAAATCAGTTGGGGGCATTTCTTGGGCTAGCTGGAGATCTGAGACTGGGGAAGATTTAGGGAGTCTTTTGGGGTGAACCTAGCCGAGACTACTATAAGAATACCTAAAGATTAAAAAAAGCTGGACCCATGTGAGCTCATGGAGACTGAACTACAATCAAAGAGTATGCAGGAGTTAGATCTAGGTCCCTATATATTTGTAGCAGATGTACAGATTGGTCTTCATGTGGGTCTCTTAACAATTGTAGTGGGGGCTATCTCTGACTCTGTTTCCTGCCATTGGATCCCCTTCCCCTAACTGGACAGCCTGGTTGGACCTCAGTGGGAGGTGATGTGCTTATTCCTACTGGGACAATATGTTCAGGGTATGGTGGTACACAGTGGGAGCTTTCCCTTCTCTGTGGCAAAAGAGATGGGGTAATGAAGTAGGAAATTTTTAGGGTGAGACTGTGAAGAGAGGTGGGAGGGGGCTATAATCAGGATATAATATAATTAAATAAATTAACGAAAGAGTCACTTCACAGCAACCATAGGGCTGAGTGTGAGGTCCCAGATGGAGATGTTGGAGAAAGGACTGAAGGAGCTGAGGGAGTTTGCAGCCCCATGGAGTGAGCACCAGTGTCAAATGGCCTGACCCCTCGATGTTCCTAGAGACTGGATCACCAACGAAAGAATACACATGGAGGGACCCATGGTGCTAGCCACATATGTGGCAGAGTAGGGTCTTGTTAGCCATCAGGGGGAAGAGAGGCCCTAGGGCAGTAGGGTGTTAGATACCCCAGTATAGAAGAATGCCAAGGAGGGAAGAGGAGAGTGGGTGGGTGGGAGAATACCCCCAAAGATACAGGAAGAGGAGGAGGGAATAGGGAGGTTCCAAAGGGGAGATCTGGAAAGGGGGAAACATTTGAAATCTAAATAAAGTATCAAAAAATAAAAAAAAAATTAAAGTGGCTACCCCTGGGTCCCCTCCCCCACTGCTACATACCCCCATTATCAACCAACCAGACACCACCCCCAGAGCTCCCAGGAACTAACCCACCAACCAAAGAATACTCATGGAAGGACTCATGACTCCAGCTGCATAGATGGAAGAGGATTCCCTTATCTGGCCTCAATGGGAGGGGATGCTCTTGGACCTATGGAGACTCCATGCCCCAGCATAGAGGAATGCAAGGGCATTGAGTCAGTAGTTAGTGGATTGGGAAGAAGCACCCTTATTGAAGCAGGGAGAGGGGAAATGGCATAGGGGGTTTGAGGAGGGGAAAACAAGAAGAGGGATAACATTTGAAATGTAAATAAATAAAATTACCAATAAAATAGAAAACATATTTTAAAGAATATAGAATCATAGTGGAAACTAGTAAATGATTGTTCTATTAACTTGACTTATTTTTCAGTAAATATTGTCAGAAGCCATTTAGGAATGGCTAAAACAAGCAAGTGAGTTTTTTCTAGATGGCCCACAATTTTGCATGGAGAATGCAAGATCCTAGACTTTATTTGAGGATTGTTTCTAGACATTGATATGCCTTTCATAGGCTAATCATAGGCTAATGATTCTTGGTCATTAGACCACCCTATTGGGCAAATTTCTTGCACAATCAATATGAAAATATAATTTCATATAGTAATACAATGTATACAAATGTGTTGATTTCATAATTCCTGTTAATGATTTTGTAGAATTCCTAAATTGATACAAGTAATCTCAAGTCCTCTATAGTATAAATGCTCTAAATAGAACTCTGTAAACTTTCATGTATCACATGCTAATTGCACTAAGAAAAGAAAGAAGGCTTAGAAGAAATTTAGGATCCAAGAAAACATTCCCTCTAGGTTAGGAACGAGGCCAATATCTGGCAATTAAAGGTCATAAACTGGGAATGGATAATTTATTGTAGGTGCCAGGTCAGGAAATAAATGATGGACTAGTCTATCTACACAGGACTTCAAAATAATAAGACACAAGGCAGATGTTTTGTCTCCTGAGAAAACTGTGACATAAAAATTATTGCTTTTGACTTATAATGAAATTATTGATCTAGTAACAGATAATGAATGCTTAGTCAGGTACTAGTTATAGTGGAATGACATATAAACAATTCTGTTGTAATTTCTTAAGTCTTATCGATTCATGACATAAACTATTGCCTTATACTTACTATGAACTTCAGAGGATAAATGCTAAGAACAACAAGAAAGAGGCAAATTTAGCCCTTCTCTGCTTAATCTAGTATGTATGCCTCAGTGAGTGCCTAAATTTTCTCTTTTTTTCTTTTATTCTTTCTTTTCTTTTCTCTCTGTTTCACAGAATTGTCAAACTCTAAGCCTCTGACCTAGCCATTGAAGGACCTTTGGGCCAGAGAAAAAAGAGACTTAATAACTAAGCTTTCTTTTCTTAATCACCCACTGTTATCAGCAGCAATTTATTGTCAGAAGCCAGAGACTTTTGGCTATAGGCTAGCAAAGGGTTAAAGAAAGAGAAAATTTATTAATAGTAAACTACCTTTGTCCCCACAATTGCAAGTTTTGCCCTGCAATAGCTGAGATAAACCAGCCCTGATTGCTCTAGTCTACACTGGAAGCCATGCTGATCACTGGCAAAATAAGAGGTGAATCTACAATTTACATATTTTTTAAACAACAAAATGAACAATGCTATAGGAGACAATCTGCCATGACATTTTCAAGACATAGGTAAGTGAGGAACACTTACCTAAGTATGAAAGTGTTCATATGTTAAATAAATTTTTAGCTAAAATCCCAGCTTTAGCAATTTTTTATAGTTCAGTGATGCTTCCTCTTATATCTTAGAAATGGTGTTCATGAATTGTAGAATTGTTATAGACTTAAAGTAAAGGAGGTTAAACACAGTGTGATGGTCAATCTTAGTTGTCAATTTGACCAGATCTAGAATCAACTAAAACTCAAACTGTTGAGTATATCTGTGAGGTATTATATTTGATTGGATCATTCAAGATCTAGAGACCTACCCTAAATCTGGGCCACACATTCTGGTGGCAGTATACTTAAAAAGACATAGAAGACAGAGGCTTTTGATTTTTGCATGCTTGCCTTCAATCTCACTGGAAGTTCATTCACCCTGCTGAAAAGGCATTTCTTCATTGGTATTTGAACCTACTTGTTTGGGATTCTAACCTATACCAAAATCCATCTGAAATATTCAGCGTCATGAACTTATTTTACAGTAAACATGAGGTGAATCTACAATTTACATACTTTTAATCAAAACAGCAGACCATTCTATAGCAAACACTTTACCATGACACATTTCAAAAACTAAATGCTTATTGAATATTTGTTCTTTCTGCCAAAATACAGCCTTTATTAGATTAGCCAGAATCTTATATCTCATAAGACATTCAAATAAATCATATATATGATTATATATATGAATGAATATATATATCCAGCATGCACATGGGGAGGTTCCCAACTACCTATAACCAGCATCAGGTGAACTGAAGACCATTTACTGGTCTCAAAAGGTAAAAGCATACATGTATACTTTCACATTATACTTACACACACACACACACACACACACACACACACACACACAACAAAAATAAAATAAAACTTTAAAATAGAGAAAGACTGTGAGTATAGTTCATTTGTACAATATCTGCGTAAAAGATAAGGGGCTTTTACCAGTTTTAACATTCCCAGGGAAATGTTACTTTTGTTACAAAAGAAACAGCATGAAGATGTGGAGGGATTGTTAATATATATACTTGAGGAGTAAATGAGACAAATAGAAAAGAAAGGCACTATGTATTGAAGTCTTATAGCAAAACATAAAGAAATATAACTTAATGAAACATTTTCCAACTGGAAATATAAGCCCCAAGATGCTACCAGGAAAGGCTGGGAGTGTGAAGACAAGAAGCTCTGTACTGATTGGTACAAACTGTTAAACATGAACTAAATTAATGTTCCTTGTTTGGTCCAAGCTTAAAGATCTTTACAAAACCAAAATAAAAATCTGAAAACAGATTTCTCAAGACAAAGTATATGTCATAATAGCAGGTAAATAAGAATCATGCAAACTCCGCAGAAGTGAAGCATTGGCCACAAGCAGGCAGTACTTGATCTATATGGAAAAGGGAGACAAGAGAGCTGAGAAATAGAAATATAAGTATCAGAAAATTGATCAAAAATTGTATCTAGTGAGGATGATCACCTTCCTTATGGTTTCTTGTGCTAGAATGCCTAGATTTTATCAACTTTTTGACATATTTTGACAACATATGACATATGACAACTTTCTGCAATCTGGAATTGGAAGGGAGGCTGGATACTTCATGTATCTCTATTCACCCCACCTAGCTTTACTTCCTGCATATGACATATCATCAACCCATGAAATTTTTTACTAAGTATATTCTCACTAGAACATTAAATCAAGCCTTCCCCCCCCCCCAGGTAACTACTGCTTTAGCCTTATCAAATAGTTCAGTAGCTAACAGAGTTTGCTAGCCATACATAGTAAATGTTATTTAAGTGAATTAATGAATGAATAAATTTTCTTTGGCACTGAAAATGACATAAGGACTGTGATTTGTCAGATGTTTGTTGCATGGCAGTTGCTTCTAACCATAGTTGCCCACACAAGGCTTTCTGGAGAAAGAAATTTCAAGGATAAGTGAAAGAGAACAGTTCAAGATAATATATTTTCAGAATATAACACTCCTGTAAAAAAATCTAGAACATACTAAAAAAGAAAATTTGGGACATAGCTTAATTAAAATAGTGTAGAATTTTAAAGACCCCACATAAAAACAACAACAAAAAAAGCTTATGAAATATAGGATTTAAGAGTAAGTAAATTTAGAAATTACTTGTACTACTTTCTTTTTTCTTTCTTGTGAGCCAATGAAGTTTTTGAAGCATTTACAACAAGATTGAGCAAGGTTTCCATATGAAAGCAATGTTTAGTCATTTGCATTTTTATCACCAAATCTTCAACTGCAGCACTGGTGATAACTCATGAAAACTGTAACCCTACAACTTCCTACATCTTATGAATTTTGTTGAATTTCTCAGCTTGTATGTTGCATTTCCTTTTTCAGTTTTATGATTCTTCTTCCTCCTTTCAGAAAAAACGTTTGAATTTGGAAGAAATAACTATATTTCTTACAATCCTGAAGTCTGGGCAGTGTAGATCCAGGAATTGGAGGATTCAATACCTGTTCAGAGCTGATTTTGTCATTCACAGAAAGATAACTTCTCCCAAAATAGCCTAGTGAACAGGCTTCATTTAGAAATTATCTAAACCAAGTACATGCCTTAATTTATCTGTTCTGTCAGATCTAATTAAACGACAAATCATTATAAGAAAACTAAAATTCTGCTTCATGGTTATAATTATATGTGATGGAAAATTTATTCATTTAGGAACATTCTTTATTATTAATTTATAAATTTTTATAAAATTGGACTGTGGAATATGAAATAAATTCAGGACTTTAGGAATGGCTTTATTAGAGACTAATCAGAATTGATTCTCATCCCTCAGGCTTGATTAACATGGTGTCATATGGAATCTCATTGAGTATGCCTTATTGTATAATCAAACAATTGGTGAAGCATAATTTATACTAGTAAAATAATTTATGGGATTTGAAATGTTAACTTATTACATCCATTAGTATAATATTAACTATTAATCCTATTTTAATATTTACAAATTATTATTATTATTATTATTATTATTATTATTATTATTATTATTATTAAATAGAAGCCCAATTATGCTAGAGGTTTGGTGAGCATTTCCATACATATTTAACATTGTATTTTTTTTCTCTTTCTTCCTCCTTGATCCCTACATCCTTGCTTTCCCTTTTTCCTTACCCATATTCTGGCTTCCACCTTTTATTTTTTCTTTAAGCCCCTTTTTTTCAGTTCTCATTAGCCTCATTATGGTTTCTTGTGTTTTTTCCTTATTTTATCCCACGGATATACCTAATTGTTTAAGGTTAGTATTCATATGTGAGGGAAAATTTATATTTGTATTTTTATCCTGGATTATGTCAATTTATATAATTGTTTTCCCTTTCCATTAAATTTCTTATAAATTATATAAATTCAAATAGCTTTATGGTTGACTAAAAATTCCATTATGTATAATATTATATGTGCATAGTACCATTTTCATTATTCATTCACATGTTGATGACATCGAGGCAAATTCCATTTACTTACTGTTATATAAAGTAATAAACATACCTGTGCAATTATCTATAATATGAGTGAGGTAAGGTCTATTACAGGAATTATATAGTTAGGTTATATGATAGTTTTGTGAGTTTTAAGTATAGCTTCCACAGGGTCAAAAAAAGAATAAGAGTTTTATCATCTGGAGAAAGTAACAACCACTGCCTCTTTTCTGTGTCCAAATATATATCAATATCATTACATATTGCTATAATATACAACTACACATATGATAGACCTCTGATATCTAAATCTATAAAGAATACATAAAACTGGATATGAAAATAAACAAATAACTCAATTAAAAATGGAATACAGAGCTAAACAGAGAATTCTCAAAGGAGGAAACTCAAATCGCTCATAAACTCTTAAAGAAATTTTAAACAATGTGCAGAGAAATGCAAATCCAAACTAATTTATGATTTCATCTTAGAATAGCCAAGATCAATAAGACAAATGACAGTTCATGGCGACAAGGATCTAGAATTAGGGGAAATGAACACCCATCCATTGCTGCTGGGAGTGCAAACAGTCTTTATGGAATTCAGTTTGGCTGTTCTTCAGGAAGATAGGAATTGATCTACCTCAAGATGAATCTCTACCACTCCTGAGCACATACCCAAAGGATGCTTATTCTATCACAGAGACACTTGCTCAATCATGTTTATTCCACCTTTCATCATAATAGCCACAAATTATAAAAACCTGGATATCACTCAACAGAAAAAAAAGATAAAAAAACAAACAAACATGGAAATATACAGTAGAATATTACTCCACTATAATAAAATGAAATCATGACATTAGGTAGTAAATAGATGAAACTAGATAAAAATCTTCCACTGTGAGGTAAAACTCAAATCCAGGGAGACAAATATGGCATGCATTTGTTTATGTGTGAATATTAGTGGTTAGGTCAATGATAACTAAGCTTCAAGTCATAGTTATAGCATAAGGGATTACAGGTATATAGATAGATCTCCCTAGGAAAGGGATATTAGATAATTCTGGAAAAACAAGTTGTAGCTGAATGGAAGGGATGGTCAAGAAGGGAAGGGGAGAAAATAGAAGGATGAGAGAGAGAATAAGTGTCAGAGACAACTAAAACTAAGGGTTATTTGAGGGGTAGAATGGAAACCTGGTGCTAGCTGAAATATACATACATATTTGAAATAATCAAAATGAAATTGCCAAATAATGGGTGAGACATAGCTCCAACCAGAAATTTCTGTCACCAAATGAGCTCCCTGTATTGGGAATGGGTTAAATCAAATTAAGTTGTTCTGCAAAGAGGTTCCATGTGCACACCCAAACTACCCAAACTGTTGCTAAGGCTTTAGGTGTCTCTGTCTCTGTGTAAACTGACACCAAAGCCCCTTTGCTACCGATTATCTTGAGGGCTAATATAGAGTGATCAATTTCACCTAAAGAGAAATTGCATAAGGTTATAAAATAGGCTGAAAATTATGGCAGCAGTGACAAAAAAAAGATAGTTAGGAAAGGCTCTCTGTCATACCTAGCAGTGAGAGCTTTGTTATGCTTTGACAAGTATCTTACACATCCCAAGTGAATAAGTTGAAATTCTGATAAGCAGATTTTTGAGCAAGACTCACTTCAGAGAAAGATCTTTATCTACCTAACACAATTTTACTGTTACAAGACACGAAAATTCTTCTAACTGCCAATATCACAGCTGCATTTTGTCATTAATATTTAATTAACCTGGTAATGAAGAGATGGATCTGTGGGAAAGAACACTGTATGTTCTTCCAGAGGACCAGTGTTTGGTTAACAGTACCCACAACTTAGGAACAAACTATCTGTAGCTCTAGTTCCAGGACTCCTGTCTTAGTTCCAGTTTGTAGTGCTGTGAAGAGACAGCATGACCAAAGCAATTCTCATAAACAAAGATTTAATTGGTGCTGGCTTACAGTTTCTGGAGTTTTATCTATTATCTTCAGGACAGAAGCAGGACAGCACATAGGCTGACATGCTACTGGAGGAAAATTCAAGAACTCTACTTCTGAATTGGGAGGTATTAGGGAGTTAGAATGAAAAAAAATCTCAAAGCCTGCCCACAGAGTGGCATACTTCCTCCACCAAGGCCACAGTTATTCTACTCCCTATGAGTCTATGGTTTTGTTTCCCATCACCACATTCTACTCCCTAACCTTCATTGGTTTGTAGCTATATCAATATAAGAATCTACATTTGATATAACCTCAAAAGACCCACGGTCTATCAAAGTCTCAACAATATTTAAAAGTTCAAAGTTGCCTTTTAAACACATGGCAATCTTGTAACTGTGATCCTCTGTAAAATCAAAATAAAAAAGCAGTTCACACACTTCTAATATTCAATGGCCCCGGATATACATTACCTTTACCAACCATGGCTCCATCTGCATAATTAGCAGAGGATGGTATTACCTGGTATCAAAGGGAGTGGAGTCCCTCTGTCCTATGGAAGCTCAATGCCCCAGCATAGGGGAATGCCAGGGCATTAGGAGGGAGTATGGGGATGGGTGGGGGGAACCCCTCATAGAATCAAGGGAAGATGGGATAGTGGATTTGCAGAGGGGAAACCAGGAAGGGAGATAACATTTGAAGTACAAATAAATAAAATAACCAACAAAAACTGAAAAAAGAAAGAAAGAAAGAAAAACAAAATGAAGGAAAGTGAGCATAGTGAAAAAACAGTGGACCAAAACAATACTAAAAAGTATCTGGGCACACTCTAAACTCTGTATCTCCATGTTTGATATCAAAATGTTCTTTAGATCTCCAACTCGATTCAGCTTTGTTGCCTGCAATATACTTACCTCTCCTTGGCTTGTTCTAGTCTCTGTTAACAGCTTTCCTTGGCAGGCATATCACAACTTTGGCATCTCTAAAATCTTGGGGTCCCCAAGGCAATTCATGTTATACCTTCACAGTTTCATTCCACCTATTAATATTCTTATCCTCCAAAATGTATTTAACTGGGCCTCCATAGTTAAAATCACTCTTAGTACCACTGCCTGCCATGCTTCTACTAAAATGGTTCACTACACCTCACTTAAATTATTCTACTTCTTTCCTAACCCAAATTTCCAAAGTCAACTTTCCTCCCAACAAATACATGGTCTGGCCTATCATAATACTCCACTTCTGTTACCAACTTTCTTAGAGTTTCTATTGCTGCAATAAAATATCCTGACTAAAAAGAAAGTTGGGGAGGAAAGGGTTTATTCAGCTTATACTTCCATATTGATGTTTATCACTAAAGGAAGTCAAGACTAACTTAAGTAGGGTAGGAACCTGGAGGCAGAAGCTGATACAGAAAGTATGGACAAGTGCTGTGTATAGGACTGCTTTCCATGGTTTATTCATCATGCTTTCTTACAGAACTCATCACCAACAGCCCAGGAAAGGAACCACCCACAAATGGGCTGACCCTTTTCCCATCAATAACTAATTAAGAAATATCTTACATCAGGATCTTAGAGAATAGTTTTCTTAGGTTTCCTCTTTTCAGATAACACTAGTTTTTGTGTCAAGCTGACACGAGACTAGCCAGCACTGTATATGATGCTTTTTTCTGGAATCTCCAGGAAGTATACACATGCAATGAATAGACATAAATGCTGACTAAATACTCATATAATTTATCTTATAAATAATCAGTTTTTCTGTCAATTTAATAATCTTTAAAATGGGACATTTTCTTCCTTCCTTTAATCCTAGCTATTTCTTTTACCAATAGAGGGAAAATGATCATATAATGACTATCCTAGGCTATCACATGGACACAAGCTGCTGACTCAGATTATGCTACAAAGGTATCACGTAGTGAAGAAATCAGCTCAGAGCAATTGGAAAATTCCACCAGACCCTGAGCAAGTAGGCACCTCTCCCCTCCTGGAAGAAACAGGTTAGAGAACGTGTAGGCTGGAAGGGAAGGGATGATTAAGCCCCCACTACCTCATTCCCTAAAGACCAATCAGTTTAAAAGTCACACTGTTCTGTCAATCACATTGTGCCTAATGGCTGTTACTCTAAAAACTGTATAAAATCTCGCCAAACAGGCTGCACAGGGTCATTCTCTCTCTCCTTTGAGTTCAGGTTGACCCCAGCATGCTGGAACAATAAATTCCTCTTGAGTTCACATTCATCCCAAACTGTGTGTTGTTCACTCCGGAGGGAGGGTGTGTGTCTCCAGTAAGCTAAGGCTTTTCAGAGTCTTACAATAGAAGAGAAGCAAAAGGCATAGGGTTGCCATTTGTCACAGTATCGTGCAGATATAGCTCAAATTCTTTGTCTTTCAGTATGAATTGAGGAAGGTGAAGAAAGAAATCTATATTTCTATTTATAGCCTTTTAATACAATGATGCAACCACTACTAAACTTGATCTCATATGAATCCAAAACCTCAATATTGATTTATTTGCAACTTGTGTACATATAGAGAACTTTCAAAAACATGGAAGAATTTTTTGTCTTCATTCTATGACTAAGACTAAAAGACTGTTTGGACAATATTGTTAAATTGCATCTAAAGCAAGAAGTGGGAAGGAAGTGGGAAGTTCTATGTGACCTAAAAGTTTGCCACTAGCAACCTACTTTCTTCAGTAAGGTTCCACCTCATAAAAGTTTATAATCCTCCACAACAGATATGTGACCAGATGCTTCATGCTCCTAGTTTCATGTCTTCCTACCATGATGGACTGTTATCACTTTCTATTTTAAGTCAAAGTAAACTTTTTAGGCCTTAAAGTGCTTTTTACTAGGTATTGATAATAATAATGAGAATAGTAACTAATACAAAATAATGCATTTATTTTGAGGAACCTCTGAAGTCATGATTCATATGCAAACTCTCTGACAGGTTAAAGCATTGTCTATTGTTCTTCTGTGTTATGGATTCATGCATATTAAAATGGCTATACACAACACCTTCACTACTTACTATCTACAAAATAATACTTCCAAGTCTCTACCAAACTTATGTCTTCTTCTAAAGTTATGCTTATCTTCCGAACACACACACACACACACACACACAGAGAGAGAGAGAGAGAGAGAGAGAGAGAGAGAGAGAGAGAGTTCTTTTGTGAGTCATGAAACCTATATTTCTGTGTAGGTTTAAGTAACAGTGAGACTTAAAACTGGTCAAAATCAGAGAGTTAATGTATAAATAATGGTGGAGATCTCAGCTCCATCATCTAAAATTCAACACCTGCATATAGTATTCAGCTAATACCATGGAAAGAGTGTAGAAATATGGTATGAGCCATAAGACCTGGAAGACCTTCTAGACAGGATAAAGCTACTGGTGAAGTCTTAATAAGTTTATATAAATAATTTCATGAGATACCCATATAATCGTAACACATATATGTAAAGATTCTGTATAATAATCACACCAGTTGATCTGACAATGTGGTGTAGGAAATGTCACAAGGCCTGACCACTACTTGAAGACATACAGAGAGAGAGAGAGAGAGAATCAGTTTTTTGTTTTTTTGTTTTTGTTTTTTGAAAAACAAAGCCCCTGATAAATTATTCAATCCCAAGTAGCCAGTCATAAAAATGTGTACTCATGAGCAACATCAAATGAACTCCATAGCTTGTGTGTGCGCGCGTGTGTGTGTGTGTGTGTGTGTACTCAAAATAATGCTTCTGAGGGTTCCACAGATGAGTCTCCATTTGGCCTGTGGATGGATGCTTCATATTCTACTTTGTTTTGCTTAGTCTCATTTTTAAGTTATTAGCTCCTTTGCAGAATTTATATCCTTGCTCAGAGTGTAATTAATTAGTTCCTTGGTTTCCTATCAAGCTGACCCCAGCACAGTAAAATACAGAAATTCAAAAAAGGATAGGATATTAACTTTTGATAAAGGCCTCGTGCATTTTATTTCAGGTCTGAAAAATCAGTGGAGATTCTTGAAAACAGTGTGGGTATTAGTAGATAATTCATGAAGCTTGCTGATCCAGGATATTCTCAGAAATATGACATCAACAGCAATTTCAGTAAAGGTGCATTAAGCCCTGTACCAGGTGAAGAGGAACTGGAGAATGGACAGATTTAAGAAAGAAATGGTACAAGCAATATCAAAGAACTATGGGAAAATTGAATATGTTGAAGAAGTTATTTTGGAGGCTATGAAAAACTTATCATAGTTTATTACTGAATGATGTGGATAGCATAGCGTAATGAGTATTAGCTATCCATCTGACACATACATTGTAAATTGGAAATATGCATACCACCAATTTCAAAAATCTTTCTATGGTTATAGTTAATTAAAAGCTCTTCTTTACCTAATGTGCCTCCACATTTTTATGTATACTGATATAATTAATATAAAAATTTGTTTGAAGTTTTCCATGGGTAAATTACAAATACTAACTCCAACAAGGGTCTTATATTTTCTCTGTTTAAAATGTCAATATTTGATGGGAGATTGCTTCAGTTCAAGTCCTAGTTCTTAATAACAGAATTATGTGATTTGGGGGATATTATTTATTTTCCTTGTACATATTTTCTTTGTTTCCAAGCTAGAGATTAGGGTACTTAGCTTATTGTATTGTAAGGAGTAATTAACATAAAGCATTTTGGTAATATAGGGAAATGTTTCTCCATAATATATGATTGCTATTATTATTAAATTCTGTGAAATATTCTGAGAATAGGAGATCCAGTTTTCACCAAAGTATGGCTTCTGCCCTTAATGGGTACAGAATATTGTATGTATAAAGCATTACAAGAAATAACTTGACCACATATTACAATGAGATATACACATATGATAAAAGTAGAAAAGATGTGAGTGCCATATGAAAGAGAATTGTGCACTCCATGAACACATAATGACATACTATACATAGAAGGAGATCTGGTTTCTAGATTTATTAAATTTGCCTCACTCCTCTTAACTCTTAGGATTCTGTTTTTGTCTGCAACAGTAAAAATACACCTATGAGCATGTATACTTTTATATTACATCAAATTTTTATCTAAACATCTCACTTTCCCAACTACACAGAGACTCCTAGAGAGTACATAGCTTTGTTTTCTCTTTTAGGCTTCCCAAGCAAAGACTGGCGTATGGTGCCTTAAATGGCATGTTTTGTGGGAGATAGATAGAAGCAGAAGGGGAAAAAGTACACAGATGGTAGAAAGGTTTGGGTTTCAGTAAAACACATTACTGATACTGGGAAGAGGAACCATTTAGGAAAATTCATATTGCAAGGGCTATAGAGGACTGTAGCACAGAAATCAGTGCCAACATGTGGCTGCTCTTATATGGAGGCATGTAGCAGATACATGATTTTTATAAGTGCATTCCTTGTTTTTAAAAAATAAATAAAATGTACACATTAAAAAGGCATAGGGCATATATTTCTGACATATAAAAAATTTACCTGTGTGATATTTTCTCACTTTCTTAATAAAAATTATAGTATAGGTTTTACTAATACCTTCTTTTTCTTGTTGTGTGTATTACAGCTTCTGGGGGAAAATTAAACTTTCAGTAAAATATGATTTAAATCTAATTTGGATATGGGAATGCTCTGATCACTGAATTACTAAATCTCTCCCAGCCTAACATTGAAACACGTAGAAACAAAATTCTGTTTGTTCAAATTTTTAGAGGAAAGAAATAGACTTGTAATTTCATATATTCTGAAGTTTCACATTTCTCATATGTTATGTTTACATTTTTGGGAACACATGCCTCAACATGTAACATAATAAAATATAAATATAATCAAATATTTTCATTTATCTTTTATTGACTAGATATCTGATTGATTCAAATTGATAAGAGAATAATTATTTTTCTCTGTAAATTTTTCAATAATTTAAAATTATTTGGAATAAAGGAAAACAATTATTTGATATATATAGGTATAGCTTAGTGTTAGTAAGCTTGTTGAACATGCAGAAGCCCTGTGTTTGTGCTGTACCACAGCAAAACAAATAAATGTACAGAAAATTAATGTTTCAATATTGTTGCCAGCTTTCCCCAAGTTCATAGTACTTCTGAAAGTAATTCATATATGTCTTAGTTACAGTTTCCATTGCTGTAAAAGACACCATGACCAAGGCAAGTCTTATAATGTACATTTAATTCAGGTTGGCTTACAGGTTCTGAGGTTTAGTCTACCATCATCATAGCAGGAAGCATGGCAGTGTCCAGGCAGCCCTGGCACTGAAGGAGCTCAGAGATTTACATCTTGTTCAGAATGCAAACAAGAGAAATCTGGTACCCATATGGCTAGCAGGAATGTCTCAAAAGCCTGCCCCACAGTGGCAAACTTCCTTCCACAAGGCCACACCTATTCCAACAAAGTCACACCTCCTAATAGTGTCACTCCCTGGGCCAAGGTTATTCAAACCATCACATTCCATTTTCTGGCCCCCATAGACTTGTCCAAACACATGAGTCTAAGGGAGTCTTTCTTAACCATAGCATAATCCAACTTTCAAAGTCTCCATAGTTGATCACAATATTAAAACTGTTAAAAATTCCAATGTTCAATGTCTCTTGTGAGAGTCATGAAATTGTTTAACTGTAATCCCCTATAAAATCAAAATCAAAAAACAGATCACATACCTCCAATATCACAGGATTTCCATTATTTGTTCAAAACGTATGAGTGAGGAAATGCTGGACCAAACAAGACCAAAAACCAGCTGGGCAAACTCCAAACTCTGTATCTCCATGTCTCATGTCAAATTGCATTTCAGGTCTCCAACTCTTTTCATCTTTTTTGACTGCAATGAACTTCTTTCTCCTAGGCTGGTTCCACTCCTTGTTGGCAGCTTCCCCCAGCAGGTATTCCATGGTTCTGGTATCTCTACTTCATTGGAGTCTTCCAATGCAACTAGACTTTACAAATAGCCTCTTATATCTCTCTTCACTGTACCAATCCTCAACTTCAGTCCTGGGCCATCAACAGCAACTGAGGCTGTGCCTTCACCAATGGCCTTCCCTGGCCTCAAATAGTATCTAGCCTCAGCTGATATTATTGAACCATTCATGTCTTTAAAATTAGTACCACCTGGGAGATTCTGATACATTACGAAGTCTAGCTGAAGTGCAAGATACAACCTTGGGTATCTCTGGAAGACAGTATCTTTGTGCTCTCAGAAAATACTTTCCAAAAGATTTCACCTCAGTGATACAGGTCTCTTCTTAATCACCACTAACTTCTTAGCTCCAGCTAACCAGCATAGATTGTTCAAGTAGTCAAACTTCCACAATATGTATCTTTGTTTTATAAAGTTAATTTATTCAAAACCTCCCATGTGAATATGTAAGTATGACTACCAAGGAAATCCATGTTTGCTTAGATTTTCCCTAAATATCTCATAAATTGAATCATTTACTCTTTCCCAAAATCACATCTGATGGTCACTGTGAACAATTTAATCCATTTGTGATTTTTTGTATTTATTTATTTATATGCTTATTTATTTATTTTACTCTCCAGATTTTATTCCCCCCCTCCATCCAAACTCCAACTATTCCACATCTCATACCTCCTGCCCACAACCCTGTCACCATGAGGATGTCCCCACCACTAACCCCCCATCTCATCTGACCACTAAACTCTGGGTCTTCCAGTCTCTTGAGCTTTAGGTGCATCATCTCTGATTGAACACAGACTCAGCAGTCCTCTGCTGTATATGTGTCCAGGACCTCATATCAGATGGTATATGTTGCCTGGTTGGTGGTTCAGAGTTTGAGAAATCTCGGGGTTCCAGGTTAATTGAGACTGCCGGTCTGCCTATGGGGACACCATCCTCATCAGCTTCTTTTAGCCTTTCCCTAATTCAACCACAGGGGTCAGCAGCTTCCGTCCATTAGTTGGGTGCAAATATCTGCATCTAACTCTTTCAGGCGCTTGTTGTGTCTTCTGGAGTGTGGTCATGCCAGGTCCTTTTTTTTAGGAGCACTTCATAGCTTCAGTAATAGTGTCAGGCCTTGGAACGTCCTCTTGAGCTGGATCCAACTTTGGGCCTGTCACTGGAACTTCTTTTCCTCAGACTCTTCTCCATTTCTATCCCTGTAGTTCCTTCAGACAGAAAAAAATTATGGGTCAGAGTTTTGACTGTGGGATGGCAACCCCCTCCCTCATTTGATGCCCTGTCTTTCTGCTGTAGGTGGGATCTATAAGTTCCATCTCCCTACTGTAGCGCAATTCATCTAAGGTCCCTCCTTTTGAGTACTGAGAGTCTCTCACCTCCCAGGTCTCTGGTGCATTCTGGAGAGTCCCCCCAACATCCCACCTCCAGAGGTTGCCTGTTTTCCTTCTTTCTGCTGGCCCTCAGGGCTTCAGTTCTTTTCTCCCACCCAATAACAGATCAGGTTCCCCCCCTCTCCCCCCACCCCGGTTCACTTTCCTTCTCAGATCCCTCCTTCCCTCCCCACTTGTGATTGTTTTCTTCTTGCTCCCAAGGTGACTGAGGCATTCTTACTTGGGCCCTTTAGCCTGTTGACATTTATGAGTTCTGTGGGCTGTATCTTGGATATTCTCTCTCTCTCTTTCTCTCTCTCTCTCTCTCTCTCTCTCTCTCTCTCTCTCTTTCACCTAATATCCACTTATTAGTGAGTACATACCATACATGTGCTTTTAGGTCTGAGTGTTGTGGATAGCACAAGGGCTGCTTGTATTTTGATGCTAATTCTGTTCTCCAGGAAAGAGTTGTGAACTAGAAAGGAGTCAGTACTCAGGTGAATTCTTTTGAAACTCCACCTCTCTTAATTTGTAAAATGAAGGCTAGAGCTTGGGATTGGACTGGAGAGGGAAAGGTGGAGCTAAAAGTTGGGAGGAGTAGGAGAAGAGGAAAGAAAAGGAGAGGAGAGGAGGAGGATGTGGCCTGGAGTAACCTCACGTTATTAGGGGTCAATTAGATGGGGAAGAGGGTAGTGCAGTGGCAGATCTGCCCAATCTAGGCATGCAGTTTGAATCATATTAATTGAGTCATGTTTTTATTGTCCAGACTTATTTGCATTGGAGATTTACCACAACATCTGAGATACCACTTGTGATTTTGAAGCTATATTCTCTAAAAGTATGAAGAGATTGCTTTAGTACTGATATTAATGACTATCATATAATCAAAACTGTACTCAAGAATATGTGATTGTGTTGGAATGGGCTTTTCTATCTCATTTACTTCTTTTGTATATGCCTTTTCCCATATCATGTTGAATTTCTGCGTTAAACATAATGGCATTTTAAATTAATGTATAAGTAATCTGTACACTACTTGTATAAGAGATGCTTCCCATATACTGCCCCTCCCCCCCAAAAAAAAAGCACTATAATAGTTATGAACATAAATTCAAGTGTGGTCTGAAGAACAGAGAAGTTATATAATTTCCCTATTATTACATTATTTTCTAATACATAAAGTGAAGTAGATAGGCCTATGTTGCTCATAGATTTGTTGAGAGAAGCAAATGTTTATTTTAAATACTTGGGGAGTGCAGAATCTCTTCTAAGAGCAGCAGTGAATGATTGTATATGTATGAAAGTCCTAAACTGAAATCTTACACAGATTATACACTTGATGGAGAGACCAAATTTATCAACAGGAAGTTAAAATGAAGGTCTGAATTAGATTCAACTGGAACTGTGTCGAATGAATAGGCAGCTGGGTAACAGAGGTAGACAGGGAAGAATTTATTTGAGAGGGCTTTATCGACACCTACTCTACACTGAGAGGAAAGACAATCTATATGGAAAAGTAAAGAATTGTGCTATATCATCTTTTGTAAAAGGAATGTGATTATGGTCTAGTAATTAATTTTCCTCATAATAGACTAAATAAACTCTTCTCAGTGTAGCAAGTCCTAATAAAATGGAAACAGCATTAATGTAAGTATTTCAGTGAATATGTATCTGTGTATATTTTTGTAATATGTTCTCATATCTACGTAAAAGCTTCAACAGACAGAAAATTGAAATAACCCACTCTATATTATCAGCCCATCATGAATTTAGCTGGACTTCAACAAAAGAATCACTGGAAAGTACACACTCAAGGAAACTGAACAATACTCTATTCAGTAATCTCTTGGTCAAGAAAGAAAAGAGAAGAATGAATGAATGAATGAATTAAAGAAAGAAATAAATTTAAAACTTTCTAGAAATCATTGAAATGAATGCACACCAAATTATGAGACAGAATGAATCCAGTGCTAAGAGGAAACTTCATAGCACAAAATGTCTCCATACAGAAATTACTGATCTCTCTCTCTCTCTCTCTCTCTCTCTCTCTCTCTCTCTCTCTCTGTCTATCTATCTATCTATCTCTCAAGTGTTCCTCTTATGTAGCCTGTGCTCTCTTGGAACTAAGTCTACAGATCAGGCTGGCCTATGTTTTTAAACTCACGAGGTAGCGGCAGCCAGATTTTTGTGAGTTTGAGACCAGTCTGGCAGCTTGCTCTGCAAACCAAGTCTAGGACAGTCCAAGCTCTCTTGCACAAAGGAACCCTGTCTCAATAAAATGAAAAGAAAAAATAAAAAGAACAAAAGGATAAGAAAGAAAGAATGAAAGAAAGAAAGAAAAGAGGAAAGGAATTAGCGAGACCTCATAATAGAAAATTAACTGTGCACTTGGAAGCTCTAAAACAAAGAAGTTAACATACCTAAGAGAATAATATGGGAACTAATCAAACTCAGAGATGTAAGTAATAAATTAGAAAAAAAAGAGAACAAAACAAAGAGTCAATGCAACCAAGAAGCTAGTTCTTTGAGACAATCAAGGAGATATACAAACCCTTAGTCAAACTAACTATATGGCGTGGAGAAAATATCCAAATTAACAAAATCAGAAATGAAAAGAGAGACATAACAATAGACACCAAGGGAATACAAAAATATCATTAGGTTTTGATTCAAAAACCTGTACTCCCCAAAATTGGAAAATCTAAATAAAACAGACAATTTCCTCATTAGATACCATGTACTAATGTTAAATTAAGAGATTAAGCAATCTAAATATTTCTATAACCATTAAGAAAATAGAAGACATCATTATAAGTATCCCAGCAGCAACAAGAGCAACAACAAAAAGGATCATGGTCAGATGGTTTTTGTGCAGAATTCTATCTGACTTTCAAAGAAGAGCTAATTCCAATACTCCTCAAACTGTTACACAAAATAGAAACAGAAGGAATACTGCCAAATTCATTTTGTTTAGGTACAGTCTTCCTGATACCTAGATCACACAAAAACTAAACCACGTTGGAAAAATACTCAATAAAATACTCAGAAACAAAATTCAAGAACACATCAAAAACTTCATCCATCATGATTAAAGTAGACTCATCCAAGGGTTGCAGGGATGATTCAGTATATGATACTCTAACAATGTAATCTACCATATAAACAAACTAAATGAAAAACTTATATGACCTTCTCATTAGATGCTGAAAAATCCTTCAACAAAATCCAGCACTCTTTAATGATAAAAGTCTTGGAGAGAACATGGATACAAGGCATATACAGAGCAAACCCAGTATCCAACATCAAATTAACAGGAGAGAAACTTGAAGCAATTCCACTAAAATCAGGGAGAAGATATTTCTTTCTATTTTTTCTGTATTTATTATACATAATACTTGAAGTTTTAGCTAGAGCAGTACAACAACTAAAGGAGTTCAAGGGGAATATAATTTGGAAGGGAAGGAATCAAAGTATCACTATTTACAGATAATATGATAGTATATATAAATGACCCCCAATATTTCTACCATAGAAATCCTGAATATGATAAACATCATTGGCAAAGTGTCTGGATACAAATTTAACTGAAAAAATGAATAGCCCTTCTTTATACAAAGGGCAAATGGACTAAAAATAATTAGGAAAAAACAAATCAAAAACCAAAAATACCCTTTACAATAGTGACAAATAATATCAAATATCTTGTTGTTAGTCTAACCAGGTAAGTGAAAGATTTAGAACTTCAAGTCATTAAGGAAGAAAAAGTAAGGACAATATCAGAAAAATGGAAAGATTTCCTATGCTCAAGAATTTGTAGGTTTAACAAAGTAAAAAGGTCATCATATGAAAAGAAATCTACAGATTCAACTCTATCTCCATCATAATTCCAATACTTTTTATATACCTTGAAAGATCAATTATCAACTTCATGTAAAACAAAAAGCAGAATATCTAAAAAATATCCTGAACAGTAAATGAACTTCTGCAGTTATCATCATCACTGATTTCAAGTGGTAGTACATAGCAATATTAATAAAACTGCATGGTATTTTTATAAAAACATACATGTGAATCAATGGAATAAACCTACGTATATAAGGACAATTGATTTTTGACAAAGCATCCAAAACCATACAAAAGCAAAGGGAAAGCATCTTCAACAATATTTCTATTGTAACTTGATATGTACATAAAGAAGAAATACAAGCAGACACAGAACTATAACCCTGTATAAAACTCAAGTACAAATGGATCAAATACATCAACATAGAACTGTATAAAATAAATCTGATTGAAGAGAGAGTGGGGAGTAACCTTGAATGCGTTGGCATAGGATACTACTTCCTGAAAGAACAGTTAGGTGCTATGATCAGCTTTTAATAAATTTGATCTCTTAAAACTAAAACCTTTCAGTAAAGCAAAGAATAGTGTCAATAGGACAAAATGGCAGCCTACAGAATGGGAAAAGATTTTTAGCAACTCCAGATCTCAAGGAGGGCTGATATCCAAAACATATAAAGAATCCAGGAAACTATATAACAACAAACCAATTAGCCCAATTACAAATGGCATACAGAGCTAAGAAGAGAATTCTCAACAGAGGAACAACAAATGGCTGAGAAGCACTTAAAGAAGTTCAAACATGCTAGGCTCCTGTCTAAAAGCACAATGTAGCATCAGTAATAGTGTCAGTTTAGGGGAAGGATTGAAGGAGCTGAAGGGAATGGTATTCCATAGGATGAACAACAGTATCAACTAACCTGGACCCCTGAGAGCTCCCAGAGACTATGTCACCAAACAAAGAGCATACATGGGCTGGTCCATGGCCCTTGGCACATATGTAGCAGAGGACTGTCTTGTCTGGACTCAGTGGGAAATGGTATGTCTAAACTTATAGAGACTTGATACCCCAGGGAAAAGGAACGAGGGGCGTGGATGCTGGATGGGAGGGGGTAGGGAATGGGAGAGCACCTTCTCAGAGGCAAAGGGGACACTTGGAGGAGGAATTGGGAAAGTAGGCAATACTTGTAATGTAAATAATTAAACATGTAAAAAATTCACAAAGTGAAATGTTCAGCATTCTTAGTCATTAGGGATATACAAATTAAAACAACTGTGAAATTATATCTATTTCACTAGAATGGTTAAGATAAAAAACTCAAGAGACTGCTCATGCTGGCAAGAATGAGGAGCAAGGGGAACACTCAATTACTGATGGGAGTGCAAACCTATGTAACCATTTTGCAAATCAACATGGCTGATTCTTTGAAAAAAATAGACCTACCACAAGACTCAGCTATACCTCTTCTGGGCAAATACCCAAAAGATACTCCAACATACCACAAGGATTCTTGCTCAAATATGTCCATAGCAAATTTATTTGTAAGATCCAGAAACTGGAAACAACCTAGTTATCCCTCAACTGAATAATGGATAAAGAAATTGTGGTAAATTTGTACAATGGAGTAATATTCAACCACTAAAAACAATGAATGTCTGATGAAAAGAAGTAGAAAAGATCATCCTGAGTGAGGTACTCATTTATAAGTGTGTATTAGTCAGAAAGTACAAGATATCTATGCTACAAACCAAAGACCCAAAGAAGCTATTTGGCAAGGATGTTCCAAGAGAGAATGTTCAAATCTCACTGAGAAGTTTAAATAGATTCCACATCTGGAGTTCAGGAAAGGAAGACCTGGGTGGGGGAAGGAGGGGGTATGGGAACAGGATTGATGAGGTGGTGGGTGGACAGAGGGAGAGAGTACTGGGTAAAACAACTGAATTAGGGTGGGCATCTCAAGGACAAACTAGAAACCTAGGATAATGGAATCTCCCAAGAATCCATGAGGGTGGTCCTAGCTAAGTCTCCTAACAATGGGTGATATGGAGTCTGACAGTTATGCAGCTAGGTCTTCATGTAGAACTCCTAAAATGGAGCAAAAAGAATTTTATTTAAGAAGAATTTAGAAATGCATTTATCTGTAAGTATAAAGAGAAGTTGCCACATCACCTCTCCCCAGATCAACTCCTCTTCCTTGGCTTTTCGTCAAGGAAGAACAGAACTTCCAGAGTCATCAACCAAACCTGGGATAAAACAAACAAACAAACAAAAACCTAAAAAGCAAAAAAACAAAAACATTAGGACTAGGTACATACCCTCATATTAAGGCTGAATGTGGTAACCCAGCAGGAAGAAAAGGATTCTAAAAGTAGTCAAAGTCAAAGAAACCCCTGTACCTTAAAGAGGTTTGATTACTCATTGAGACAGGATTCTTTATTAAACCTGGATCTCACTACTTTGCTTTAGTTGGCTCTTAACAGAAAGTGTTTGGGATAGATTGAACTATTTTTAGCTAAGCATTTTGCATGAGTGCAGGAGATCTGAACTCAGGTATTTATGCTTACATAACAAGTATTTTAATGATTGAGCCATCCTTTCAACTCATAAGTATTGTCAAGGCAACAAGTCAATTATTTCTTTTCCATTCCTCTAGTATAACTAGGGATTAAATTTGGGTCACTGTTTATGCAATGCAAACACTCTACCACCTAACTATATCTATAAACCTTAATCCTAACAATATTTGAAAACAACACATGTAGAAATTTAAATAACATAATATAGTAATATTATAAATTCTTTGATAATGATATTTTAAATTGTGCCTATACTATAAAATATGGAATACAGTTCAACTGTATTCTTTTAGGGACAGTATGGAGGATTCTTGGCAGTGTAATTTGTACCACAGTTACAGAAATTTCCCTGTAGAAATGCATAAAATGACTTCTATTTTAGTAAACTAATTATTATATAGCAACACAAATAAATCATTCTTCACTTACATGGCAATCTTGAGGTGAGGTCAAGCATCATAATTTGGTATATAACTAGGTGGAAGGTATACTAAAATTAGGTACATTATTGTCTATGTTTAAGTGCTCTGGTCATTTATTACTGACATATGAGACAATCCCATTGTTAGAAAAAAGATGGAAGGTTTCAATATGATGAATCTGGAAGAACATTCTGGAACTTAGTTTAATTGAAGAATTTTCAGACTCCATAATATTTTGTTATTCATTAATATGTGAATATATGTCTACTTCTCACATTACTTAGTGCTATGGGATGCTTTATAAAATACTGAAACACAAAATAAATGAGTATGAATTAATGACCCCTTTTGCAAATCTCAAATAGTAAATTGAAGTCCTGAGACATGTGCTGTCCCTTTACTTCCATCATCTGATCTTCAACTCTTCTTACATTCTAGAGAAGGTGAAGAGGTCTATGCCCCCCCCCCACTCCATGAACATTCAGGTGTACTTGGGGCAGAGTAAGCAAGGAGAGCAGCATGCTGTTCCCAGAACTACAGCTTTGCCTGCTTCCCCAGGGGACCTGCCTGAATCAGGAACATTCAGCCAGCACCAGTGACAACCAGTGGGAAGATAGTAGATGGGAGCTAACTGAAAGAGATAATGGAAACGGTTGGGGATGTATCTCTGGGACAAGTTGGAGAACTGGGATGGGGGAGGCTCCTTGGAGTCTATACAGATGATGGTAGCTGAGATTCCTAGCAACTGTGGATACAGATACTAAACTGGCCACCTTATGAAGCTAGATAAGACTTCTGGTGGAGGGAGGGGATAAAACCCCCAACCAAAATATTATACTCAAAATTTGCCCTGCTTCTGAGATGTGCAGGGATGAAAATAGAGCAGAAATTGAGGGAATGGTCAGCCAATGACAGGCCCAACTTGAGACCCATCCCAAAGAGGAGAGCCATCAATCACTATTAATGACACTCCGCTATGCTTCCAGACAGGACCCTAGCATAATTGTCTTCTGAAAGACTTCATCCTGCAGCTGATAGAAACAGATGAAGAGACCACCAGCCAAACATTAGGGGGAGATAGAGGATTCTTGTGGAAGACTAGGAAACTAACCATGGGAGAATGGGAGACGTAACAGAGGACTACCATCTTAAAGAAAACTGGATTTCATTCATCTAGAACTACTTAACTTCTCATAGCTCACCACTAAAGTGTTGAGCCTTGGGAACTCCTTTACCATGCAACAATTTTGACTAAGTTGATCTTGTGAATGCTCCACAACTGCTATGAGTTAAAGAGGGTAGAGGGTCTGTCTTAATCAGGGTTTCTATTCCTGCACAAACATCATGACCAAGAAGCAAGTTGGGGAGGAAAGGGTTTAGTCAGCTTACACTTCCATGCTGCTGTTCATCATGAAAAGAAGTCAGGACTGGAACTCAAGCAGGTCAAGGGGCAGGAGCTGATTCAGAGCCCATGGAGGAATGCTGCTTACTGGCTTGCTTGTTTCTCCTGGCTTGCTCAGCCTGCTTTCCTATAGAACCCAAGACTATCAGTCCAGGATGGTACCTCCCACAAGTGGCCCTTCCCCCTTTGATCACTAATTGAGAAAATGCCTTACACCTGGATCTCATGGAGGCATTTTCTCAACTGAAACTGCTTTCTCTGTGATAACTCCAGCTTGTGTCAAGTTGACACAAAACCAGCCAGTACAATTTAACCCTTGTCAACTTGACACACAAATGCATCACTATTAAGCCTCAACCCTTACTTTCTTATTCATCCCCAAGATCTAAATAACTTTAAAATCCCACAGACTTTGCAAATTCTTACATATCAAAATTTCAATCCCTTTAAAAATATCCAATCCCTTAGAATTCAAAATCTTCTTACCATTAGAAGTCTCTTAACTGTGGGCTCCACTAAAATATCTTCTTCCTTTAGGAGGGAAAATATATCAGGGCATAGTCACAATCAAAAGCAAAAATCAAACTCCAACTGTCCAATGTCTGGGATGCACTCACAATCTTCTGGATTCCTCCAAGAGCTTGAGTCACTTCTCCAGCTCTGCCCTTTGTAGCACACACCTTATCTTCTAGGCTCCAGATGCCTGTATTCCACTCCTGCTGCTGTTCTTGGTAGTCATCTCATGGTACTGGCATCTACAAATCACTGCTGTCTTCTGCTGCAGCTAAGCTTTACCAACAGCCTCCCATAGGTTCTCCCCATGGTGCCAAGTCTCAGCTCCACTGCATGACCCCTCAGCCCTGGGCTGTCATTGCAACTGTGGCTGCACCTTCACCAATCATCTTCCTTGTCCTCTTACATTGCCTCTCACAATGTCTAGGCCTCAGTTGTTCTTCACAACTCCTTCATGCCTTCAAAGCTAGTACCACCTGGATGACCCTTACACTTTACCAAGTCCAGCGACAGCACAAGGTACAACCCTGGCTATCTCTGGAACACAGCCTCTGTGCTTTCAGGAAACACTTCTCAGAAGATTTCACCTCATTGATGCTGGTCTCTTCCCAATCACCACCAATTTCCCAGATCCAGCTAACCAGCATCAATAGTCCCAGTAATGCAATGGTTTTGTTTTAGTAGTTCCAGTATCTTGTTAATCACAGCTGATTTCTTCTGCCCAGCTAACCAAAACCACAGAATCTTAAATCAAACTAGCAATGGCCCTGATAAGAGTCTTTAATCTTCCCTGTGAAATTTCACAAGCCAGGCCTCCATCTTTTGTACTGTTCTCAACTTTATCTTCCAAGCTCCTACACAACATTATACAGACCTCTTAACATTGAATGGATCTTCTAGCCCAAAGTTCCAAAGTCCTTCCACAGTCCTCCTCCAAAATATGGTCAGGTTGTCACAGGAATACCCCACTCCTGGTACCAATTTGTCTTAGTCAGGGTTTCTATTCCTGCACAAACATCATGACCAAGAAGCAATTTGGGGAGGAAAGGGTTTAGTCAGCTTACACTTACAATTGCTATTCATCATGAAAGGAAGTCAGGACTGGAACTCAAGCAGGTCAAGGGGCAGGAGCTGATGCAGAGGCCATGGAGGATTGCTGCTTACTGGCTTACTTTCTTCCCCTGGTTTGCTCAGCCTGCTTTCTTATAGAATCCAAGACAACCAGCCCAAGATGGTGTCACCTACAAGGGGCTCCCCATCCTTGATCACTAATTGAGAAAATGCCTTACACCTGGATCTCATGGAGGCATTTTTCTCAACTGAAACTCCTTTCTCTGTGATAACTCCAGCTTGTGTCAAGTTGAGACAAAACCAGCCAGTACAGGGTCCTCTAACACTCAGAAGATATTATAGGACTTTACTATCACCCAAGATATGTATCTTATAGTGTTTCTTCTCCCTTTCCCAAAATAGTCCTTGTGCCTTGGAGGGTCGGAGGTGATATAGATGTACCACTTACAGTTTGGCAGGACACAGATACTTATTTTTTGCATCTGAACAAGTTGCAAGTTTCTACTATAACTATTCAACTGCTTATAGACACTTTTCTGATGCGGTCTTAAGGCTGCATTAGTATATGGGTAGAGAGAGTCCAAGGTAGCAGGCAGTATTATGCTATGTGAATTTAGAAAAATAACAATAGTAAGTTCACCACATAGGCATATGAATTCCCTTAGCATGAATTCTTGGCCAAATGTACAATAAGTCATGCATTTTATTCTGTAGTGTAGACCTTAAATCCAATTAAACAGCATTTGGCTACACCCCAAACAGTCATGTCACATTTTTACTTATGGTCATATCTTGCCACACTTGTCAGTATAGTAACTCATAGAATTCATAATTTGTTAAGTCAGTTAATGACATTTCTGCCCCAGGATACTTCATTATACCTTCCAGTACTATGAAAACTAGCAAGCAGAGAGGAACATTATAAATTAGTAACATATGGGCTTCTTCTTCATATCCTGACCAAAATGTACAGTGCCTTGAGCAACTGAGTCTTGCCATAATGTTCTCATAGTTAATCAAGAACAATGACAACAACTTGTATGGTTTAAGTATTCTCTGGAACACTGACTGATATCTCAAGGAGACACATTCTATAACTGAATCTTGGCTCTGTATCTATAGATTTCAGGAGGAACATTGTCCCATGCATAAAGTAACTCCAATTAAACACATTTATATGAGTATATACCAGTGAAGTTATAAAATTGTGGGGTTTTATATGTATTTGTAAAGCATTATCGGTTTTAATTTTTTTCTTCCAAGCCCTCCTCCATACTAACAGTCAGATCCCTTTCTCTGATAGACACCATCTTTCATTCATATTCTCTGCATTCTATTATCCTCTTGTATTAGTTAACTTTTTATTGCTGTGTTAACACACCATGACTAACTCAACTGATAGAAGGAAGGATCTATTTAGGCTTACATTAACAGAGGGATAAGAGTCCATCACCAACATGACCAAAGAGTGGCAGGTTGGAATGGTGACTGAAATAGCAAGCTAAGAGATGACATCTTACACTGTAAGCAGGAAGAATACAGCACACTCTAGGAGTTGTGCTGGGCTTTGAAATGTCAAAGTTGGTCCCCAATAATATACTTCACCCAACAATTTCTCACCTCCTAAACCTATGCAAAAAGTCCTAACAACTAGGGACCAATTATTCAGACATTTGAGCCTATATAGGTCACTCTCTTAATCTACTACACTTCCACCTACCACATTCCTCCCATAAAATGTACGTCTTGACAATGGACTGTCTGTAGCTTCCTGGAATCTGTAAGTACTCCAGATTAAAAACACAAATCTAAAGATCCCATGTTAAAAACCTATATGAGGTAAAACATGAGATATTTGAATTTCTTCATCTCAGTTACCTGGCTCAGTATGTCTTCCATCTCTACTCATTGGTATGCAATTTTCATAATTTCATTTTTCTTCATAGCTGATTATAATTCACTGTTTTATGTACCATATTTTCATTATTTATTCATGATCCAATGAATATCTAGGCTTATTTTATGTGAAAGATATTGTGAACATGAATGTTTGTTGTTAAAATTGGAAATAGAGCACTTTGGATATATGCCAAGGAATGGTGCAGTTGAATCATACAATAAGCCTATTTCTGGTTTTCTGAGTATTGCTGCATTGATCTTCATAATGCCTATACCAATATGCACTCCAACAAAGGTACATGAAGGATTCCTCTCTCTCCTACTCTTCCCAGTGTTTTCTTTTTAAATATTCTTAATTTTAGCCATTCCCAAAGTAATCTTAACTTGTAGTTCACTGATTAATAAGAACGACAATCTAATTTTCAATTATTTCTTGGTATTTTGTATTCACCTTCTGAGAACTCTTTAGTTAGTTCCATAGCCCATGTAGTTGGTGGATGGGTGGAAATTGGGAATAGATCTTGAAGGAGTTATGGGGAGGACTGGGGAATGAATAAGATCAAAGTACATTGTATGCATATATAAAACCCTCAGTAAGTTAAGAAAATCAGATTTAAACAAAGAAAACTTGTGTGTGACTGCCAAGTTATCCATATCTGAGACACACTTGTAAGTACCTGTATATTAGATTTTCATTTTGGGTGCTCTATTTGAAAGGGACAATTTTGACCTTTTGATGATTATAAGGTTTCACAGCGATTCGAGTTTTGGCTAGATTCAAGAAATTGTGAGCATATGGCCCAAGGAGGACAACTATGGAAAAGAAAACTGCTGCTTGTAAAGAGGCTCTATTACATTTGTCATTGGATAAATGTCAAGATTTTTTCTGTCCAGAAAAAAAATTCTTTGAAAACATTGTTTCTGTACCCATCCCATCTTAAAAGTTGGATGCTCAAGATTTAGCTATAATGACTGAAAGTCACAACAAATGCACAGTAAATACTGGCTATTAACTGTCCACTACTGTGCCATCAGGTCATATAACTTTTTTTTATCCCTACAATTTACTACCTGAGTATTAAACACCTTATTGTTTATTTAATACCAGAGCTTTCGTATTTAACCTGAAGTTGGGAATGTCAATACCTATTGAATCCTTCCCAAATTTTTAGCCCAGTATACTTATCAACAGACATAAAACTGGGATATGTTTATGAGAGAGACTAAATTTCAAACATCCTCAATATTAGACATAAAATGAGTCATCAGTACTTTCGGTCATCGTTCTCAAACACAGCAACAAATAGTCATATTCAAATATAACAAATTTCACCTTGAAAGAAGAGAATGACATACATAAATATGTGTTATATATGTATACACAAACAGACATGTCCTTATGTGTATATAAAAAGAACATCAGGTACCCAAAGCAGACCATGTGTGTTAGCTCTGCACCCAGTCCCACAACACCCAGAGGAAGCTCGATGTCCAAGTACTCTAAAACATCCAGGATAATAGTATCATAGTTAAGGAGGCCACAACATCTGCCCCAACATGGGGCTGCAACTGGTTCCAGCAAGATCCAGGGACACAGGAATCCCGCCAGGCCAGTGGCATAGCTTCCTTCTAGTCTGAGCCAGTACCCTGAGCAGAACCTGGGCACTAGATCTGCACCCAGTCCCACAGCATCCAGAGAAAAATCAACTCCCAGGTGCTCTAACCCACCTAGTATCTCAGGATCACAGGATCTCAGGAGCTTAGTCACACCAGGATCTCAGGATCCCAGAAACAGCTTGATTCCCAGGAGCTTTGACACACACCCAAGATCTCAGGATCACAGGACCACAGAACCATAGGATCACAGAGACAGCTGAACTCCACCGAGGTCTGACATAACTAGGATCATAGGAGGGACAGACTCCAGTCAGATACAGCAAGGGCAGTTAGCACTAGAGATAAGGAGATGGTGAGAGGCAAGGATAAGAACATAAGAAACAAAATCCAAGGTTACTTGGCATCAACAGAACCCAGTCCTCCCACCATAGCAAATCTTAGATATACCATCACATTGGAAAAGCAGGATTCAGATCTAAAAATCACTTCTCATGAAGATGATAGCAGACTTTAAGAAGGACATAACTCCCTTAAAAAAATACAGGAGAACAAAGGTAAACAGGTAGATGCCATTAAAGAGGAAATGAAAAATTCCTTAAGGAAGTACAGGAAAACACAAACAAACAGATGAAGGAAATGAACAAAATCATCCAGGATCTAAAAATGGAAATGGAACTATAAAGAAATCACAAAGAGGATACTGCTGGAGATAGAAAACGTAGGAAGGCAATAAGGAGTCATAGATGCAAGAATCACCAACAGAGTACAAAAGATAGAAGAGAAAATTTCAGGTGCAGAAGATTGCATTAAAAAAATTGAAACAACATTCAAAGAAAATGTAAAGAGCAAAAAGAATCTAACCTAAAACATCCAGGAAATGTAGGCCATAATAAGAAGATGAAAGCGAAGGATAATAGGTATAGAAGAAAGTGAAGACTCCCAACTTAAAGGACCAGTAAACATCTTCAACAAAATTATAGAAAAAAACTTCCCTTACTTAAACAAACCTACATGAACCTACAAAATGCCTACAAAACTCCAAATAAACTGGACCAGAAAATGAATTTCTCCCATCACATAATAATCAAAACACCAAATGCATTAAGCAAAGAAAGAATATTAAAAGCAGTAAGGAAAAAAAGGTCAAGTAACATATAAAGGCAGACCTATCAGAATTATACCAGACTTCTCATCAGAGACTATGAAAGATAGAAGACTCTGGGCAGATGTCATAGAAATCCTAAGAGAACAGAGATGCCAGCACAGACTACTATACCCAGCAAAACTCTGAATTAACATAAGTGGAGACACCAAGATATTCCATGACAAAACCAAATTTGTACAATATCTTTCCATAAATCCAGTGCTACAATGGATAATAGGTAGAAATCACCAATACAAGGAGGGAAATTACACCCTAGATAAAGCAAGAAAGAAATCTTTCAGCAAACCCACAAGAAGACAACCACATACAAACATAATTCCACCTCTAATAACAAAATAACAGGAAGTAACAATCACTTTTCCTTAGTATCTCATAACATCAATTGACTTAATTTCCCAATAAAAAGACATAGACTAACAGACTAGATTAGAAAACAGGAACCAGCATTTTGCTGCATACAGGAATCTCACCTCAGTGAAAAAGACTGACACAACCTCAGAGTAATAGGCTAGAAAAAAGTTTTGAAGCAAATGGTCCCAACATACAAGCTGGAGTAGCCATTCTAATATCAAATAAAATTCATGTTGAACCAAAAGTTATTTAAAAAGATAAGGAAGGATACTTCATAATCATGAAACGATAAAGCTACCAAGATTAACTCTCTATTCTGAACATCTAGGCTCCAAATACAAGGGCACCCACATTCACAAAAGAAACTTTAATAAAGCTTAAAGCACATTGCACCTCACACAATAGTAGTGGGAGACTTCAAAACCCCACTCTCAGCAATGGAAAGATCATGAAAACAAAAACTAAATAAAAACATATTGAAACTAACAGAAGTCATGGACCAAATGGATTTAAAATATATTTACAGTACATTAAATACCAAATCAAAAGAATATACCTTCTTCTCAGCTCCTCATGGAACCTTCTCCAAAATTGACCATATAATTGGTTACAAATCAGACCTCAACAGATACAAGAAGATTAAAATAATCCCATGCATCTAATCAGATCACCACAGAATAATGCTGGTTTTCAATACCTACAAAAATAACAAAAAGCCCACATGCACATTGAAGCTGAACAATGCTCTACTCAATGATAATTTAATCAAGGAAAAAATAAAGAAATCAAAGGCTTTTTAGAATTTAATAAAAATGAATGCATATCATACCAAAACTTATGGGACACCATGAAAACAGTGCTAGGGGGAAAACTCATAGCTCTAAGTGCCTTCAAAAAGAAACTTTATAGAGCATACACTAGTAGCTCGAGAGCACACCAGAAAGCTCTTGAACAAAAGGAAGCTAATACACCCAAGAGGAGTAGAAGGCAGGAAATAATCAAATTTAGGACTGAAATCAACCAAACAGAAACAAAGAAAACTATACAAATAATCAACAAAACCAGGATCTGGTTCTTTGAGAAAATCAACAAAATAGATAAACCCTTAGCCATACTAACCTGAAAGCACAAAGACAGTATCCAAATTAACAAAATCAGAAATGAAAAGGGAGATGTAACAATAGAAACTGAGGAAATAAAAACAAAGTCATGAGATCCTACTACAGAAGCCTATAATCAACAAAATTAGAAAATTTGGATGAAATGGACAATTTTTCTAGACAGATACCAGGTATCAAAGTTAAATCAGGATCAGTTGACCCATCTAAACAATCCCATAACCCCTAAAGAAATAGAAGCATTTATTAATAGTCTCCTAACCAAAAAAAAAAAAAAAAAAAAGAAAGAAAGAAAAAGTAAAAAGAATAAAAAGAAAAAGAAAAGCCCAGAACTAGATGTGTTTAGTTTAGAATTCAATCAGACATTTAAGGAAATCCTAATAACAATACTATTCAAAATATGCCACAAAATAGAAACAGAAAGAACACGACACAATTCAATCTATGAAGACACAATTACATTTATCCCTAAAGCACACAAAGACAAAGCAAAGAATGAGGACTTCAAACCAATTTCCCATATGAATATCAGTGCAAAACTACTCAATAAAATTCTGGCAAACCAAATCCAAGAACCCAACAAAATTATCATTCATCACAATCAAGTAGGCTTCATCCTAGGGATACAGGGATAATTCAATATACAGAAATTCATCAATGAAATCCACTACATAAACAAACTCAAAGAAAAAAAAAACCCACATGATCATTTCATTAGATGCTGGAAAAGTATTTGACAAAATTCAACATCCCTTCATGATAAAATTCATGGAAAGATCAGGAATTCATTGCCCTTACATAAACATAGTAAAAGCAATAAACAGCAAACAAGTACCCAGCATCAAACTAAATGGAAAGAAACCTTGAAGCAATCCCACAAAAATCAGGGATTAACAAGGCTGCCCTATCTATTCAATATAGTACTTGAAGTACTAGCTAGAGCAATTAGACAACAAACGGAGGTAAAGGATACAAATTGGAAAGGAAGAATTCAAAATATCACTATTTGCAGATAATACGATAGTATACTTAAGTGACCCCCAAAATTCTACCAGAAAACTCCTAAAGCTGATAAACAACTTCAGCAAAGTGGCTGGATATAAACTTAACTCAAATAAATCTGTAGCCTTTCTCTATTCAAAGGATAAGCAGGCTAAGAAGAAATTAGGGAAACAACACTCTTCACAATAGTCAGAAATAGTATTGCATAACTTGGTGTGACTCTATCCAAGCAAGTGAAAAATCCATATGACAAGAAATACAAGTCTCTGAATAAAGAAATCGAAGAAGATCTCAGAAGTTGTAAAGTTCTCCTATGCTCATGGATTGGCAGGATTAATATAGAAAAAATGGCCAGCTTCCCAAAAACAATCTACAAATTCAATGCAATCCCCATCAAACTTCCAAATCAATTCTTCATAGACATAGAGAAATTTGCAAATTCATTTGGATAACATATTACCCAGGATAGTGAAAACTATTCTCACCAATAAAAGAATTTCTTGGGGAATCACCATCCCTAACATCAAGCTGTATTATAGAGGAATAGTGTTAAAAAAACCCACTATGGTACTGGTATAGAGACAGGCAGGAATATCAATGGAATAGAATTGAAAACCCAAAAATGAACTCGCATACCTATGGTTGTTTGATGTTTGAAAAAGGAGCAAAAACGAAACAGTGGAAAAAAAAGACAGCTTTTTTCACAAATGGTTCTGGTTCAACTGGAGAATGTAGAAGAATGCAAATCAACCCATTTTTTATCTCCTTATACAAAGCTCAAGTCCAAGTGAATCAAGGACCTCAACATAAAATCAGATACAATGAAAATCATAGAGTTGAAAGTGGGAAAATCCTTGACAAATGGGCACAGGGGAAAATTTCCTGAACACCAATGGCTTATTCTCTAAGATCAAGAATTGATTAATGGGACCTCATAAAGTTGCAAAGCTTTTGTAAGGCAAAAGACACTGTCTATAGGAAAAAATGGCAACCAGCAGAAATGGAAAAGATTGTTACCAATCCTACACCTGATAGAGGACTAATATCCAATGTATACAAAAACTCAAGAAGTCTCCAGTGAATCAAATAACACTATTAAAAATGGGATACAGAGCTAAAAAGAGAATTTCCAACTGAGGAATATGGAATGGCCTATAAGCACCTAAAAAAATGTTCAACAACCTTAATCCTTAGGGAAATGCAAATCAAATGACCCTGTAATTTCACCTCATACCATACAGAATGGCTAAGATCAAAAACTCAGGTGACTGCAGATACTGGTGAGGATGTGGAGAAAGAGAAACACTCCTCCATTGCTGGAGGGATTGCAAGCTAGTACAACCACTCTGGAAATCAGTCTGGCAGTTCCTCAGAAAATTGTACATAATATTACTTGAGGATCCTGCTATACCACTCTTCGGTATATACCCAAAAGATTCTCCAACATATAACAAGGACATATGCTCTACCATATTCATAGCTGCCTTATTTATAATAACTAGACACTGGAAAGAACCCAGATGTTCTTCAACCGAAGAATGGATACAGAAAATGTGGTACATTTACACAATGAAGTACTACTCAGCTATTAAAAATAATGTATTCATGAAATTCTTAGGCAAATGCATGGAACTAGAAAATATCATCCTGAGTGAGGTAACCCAATCACAAAAGAACACACACAGTATGGACTCACTGATAAGTGGATATTAGCCCAAAAGCTCAGAATACCCAAGATACAATTCACAGACTACATGATGCTTAAGAAGAAGGACCACCAAAGAGTGAGTGCTATGTTCCTTCTTTGAAAGGGGAGCAAAATATTTGTGGGAGAAAATATGTAGACAAAGTGTAGTTCCAATACTAAAGGAAGGGCTATCCAGAGACTGTCCCACCTTCTGATCTATCCTGTCACCAAACTCAGATACTGTTCTGGATGCCCTGAAGTGCTTGCTGAAGGAACCTGATATAGCTGTCTCCAGAAATGCTCTGCTAGAGCCAGATGAATGCAGAGGCAGATGCTTGCAGCCATCCTTTGGACGGAGCATCAGGTTGCAAATGGAGGAGTTAGAGAACGGACTGAAGGAGCTGAAAGGGTTTGCAACCACTTAGGAAGAACAACAATATCATCCAACCAGACACCCCAGAGCTCCCAGGGACTAAACCAACAACCAAAGAGTACACATGGAGGAACTCATGGCTCGAGCTGCATAGGTAGCAGAGGTTGGCCTTGTCAGGCATCAATGGGAAGAGGGGTCTTTGGTCCTATGAAGGCTCAATAGATGCCCCAGTGTAGGGGAATTTGAGTGTGGGGAGGTGGGAGTGACTGGGTGGGTGGGGGAATATCCTCATAGAAACAGTAGCTGGGAGTATGAAATAGGAGATTTCTGGTGTGTGTGTGTTTGAAACTGAAAGGGGATAGCATTTGAAGTGTAATTAAAGAAAGTGTCTAATAAAATCCAAAATAAAAAAATGAGCATTTCCCTAGTTATGCACATGCAATAAAATCAATTTAAGTAGTACAATGAACTAAGTTATGTTGTTTTCAGAAAAATTGATGTAACTGAAAATTATCACATTAAATAAATTAATCTATCTCAGAAATGTTTAATTACATAATATAATTTGTATATCTAACATTAGTTTTAGAGAAAACTTTCTAAGATGACAAAAGGCACTGATGGTAGAGAAGTGGGTAGTAAAGGGAAGAGCATATGAGGGAAATGAATTTAAAATGCATTATATGTCAACACAATTTTGAAATTAAAAATATTAAATAAATTTTGAAGAAAAATGCCAGATTTTCTTTAGCTGTGGGTGATGAGTTTTGAAACAGAAACCTTGTCAATAGAAATAAGTAAAGTGCTGTGTTACAGATTGTACATCACCTTTTGGGATATTTGTATCAAAATTAAGGTAGCAAATGCAAAAAATGAGTACTAACTTCTAAGACCAATTTTTCCTGTAATTTAAGTTTAGTAGTATAACTTTTAAGAGTATTTCAGAAAAGTTTGGGATGGTTATGTTAGTGAAGAATGTGGGTATTTTAAAGCAATAAAAATCCATTAAAACTTCCAACTTTGAGATGGATTAGCTAGTCAAATGTTTCCCCCTTATCACTGAATAAAAATGAGGGTCCAGTAGAGTACTACTCTGGTTTGTCTATGATTACGTTATAAAATATATTAGAGGACAATTTTGAGAATTGTGATTAGAGAATTTAGAGTAAATTAATGGTTGCTTGCCGGGAGCTGTCTCATCTGCTTATTTTCTCTTAGAATTAACATTTTTCTTAAGGAGATTTACTCAGGGGTAACCATGAGATCTAAAGCATGATCACACACATAGAATCATTAGAAGTATACATCATTTTTCTAGTCAATTTTATAAACTTTTATATCATTTTTTTACACAGATTGAAATTTAAAGTACCTTGGTTGCAATTTATAAGAAAGCTTTTTAAATGGCTGTAAACAACATTTCAAAAATTATTACTTTGAGTGAAGACTTCTGTAATATTCACCTGGCATACAATCTTAATTTTCTCTCCTTTAACAAGCATCATTTTGTTCTGCTCTGTGCCAAGGAACTCTATATTTACAAGTAGAATGCTAGTTCCTTATCATATGCCTTCATTAAGTAGTTTATTATCAATAGTTTTGTGTTATTATAATATATGTAGAGGGAGGCAAATTCTTTTAGTGAAAATAGTTTTTCATACAATAGAGTTTAATCATCTGCACCTCCCACTCATTCAACTCCATACTTTCTTTTTCTCTCTCTTTAGAAAACAAGCAAACAAACAACAACCAAATCAGAATAAATGAAAATAAAGAAAAGGCAGAAGAAACCTGCACATGAACACAAAACAAGACCTAGAAAAACACAAAACTGTAAACCATAATATACCAAAATGACTAGTAAACCACAGAATACTCAGACAAAACAATATGAGACAAAAATATCTAAAAAATACCACTGAGATAATTTTGTGTTGAACATCTACTACTAGCCGTTGGGCCTATCCATAAATATGGCTTATATAGCCAGTGAAACTCCACTGGAGAAAACGAATTTTTCCTTTGCAGATAGGATGTCATTAGGAGATAGTTCTTTTTTTTGGTTAGGGGTCAGAGATTCTATCCAATTACTCCTCTCAGTACTAGGACCCCATCAGGCTTAGACCTGTGCAGAACATGTATGTGTTGCAAAAGTATCTGTGAGTTCATACATGCATCTGGTCTGTTGTATCTGGAAGACACCATATCCTTGGTGTCATCCATACCCCTCTGTCTCTTACATTCTTTCTCCTTCCTCTTCTGCATATCTCCTTGAGCCTTGAAGAGGGAGATTTGTTGAAGATATTACATTTAGGATTGGGTTTTTCAAGGTTTCTCATGTAATATTAATAGTACCAGTTATTAAGTATCTACTGAATGTAAGTCATTTGTCCTGTGATTTTAATTGCTAAGCTATATCACACTTCTTCATTTTACAAATATGAAAAATTGTGCTTTGACAAAACTCACGTATCTTGTAAACAGGAAACAGAATCCAAAGCAAATCCTATTTTACTCAAACCACATGCTGTTGGCCATTATGTATTTTCCAAATATTTTCATTTTACTTTGTCTTCCTTCTGCAAATTTGGTGATTCCATCTTTCATGTATGCCCAACCACTTAGTAATTTTAGCAATTATTTTTGTGCTAGTTAATTGCTCATATTTCTCACAAATCTGATTCTGTATATTGGTGTATTTTTCACAAGTAAAGATTACATTTTTTGCATTTCTGTTTCCCCAGGATACGAAAATGTGCTAGGTGCTGACTAGATGATCAGTAAACTTTTGATATTGTGCCTACTTTAGATGATGTAACAGTAAGATTTCTGATCAAATGAACACACTAACTGTTCAAGAATCATATATATCAGAAAATTGAGTCATTCATGAAAGACATAGATTCCACTACTCTTAAATATAGACAAAATGTAGTTAGTTTGGCTGTTTGGGGCCCTGCTATAAAGGAAATGAACATCATCCTTGAGCGCCTACCATTCCATCCATGGGAATTTAGAAGGATGAGCTTGGTCAGTGGTAACTTAATTGGAGAATAAAAGCATGAAATTACATGTTTGTCTGCTTAGTTTTTCAAAGTTACTGATAAAGCTAAGTAGTTTAACTGATATAAAATACATACACATTACCATTGTACAGGGTATTAGCTATGGTAAACACAGAAACAATGTTAGAAGGATATATTCATTCTTGAGAGCTATAGATGCTACTGCTCTTAAATATAGGAAAAATATACTTAATGTAACTCTTTAGGGATGAAATTTTAGTGTCCATTTCTCTGCTTGACAGACAATTTTGAGGAACCTTTGTACTATATTGTATGAATTAGCTTTGTAATGATAAAATGTGTTTTTATATTATAGACTTAGAAAATAAATATTAGTTATGAAGAAAAACTAATTAATTAATAATTTTCCCATCAAGATTCAACCATTGTTAATATATGGGTATCTTAATATGTAGTTGCTATTTACTTAACTACATTCAGTACCTTTAGTGATAGGCTTGTATTATTTTTAAATATGTCAATAAACAAAATAATAATCCTTAACTACTTATAGTTCACATTCCAGTATTTTTCCATGTAAAAGAAACATAGATGATGGAAAAACATACAGTGAGGATAGAACAAATTAGTCTTGTTAAAATAACAAAAAGCTATAATTGAACCTTAGAGTTTCTTATGCTTTTACTAGTAGACTGTAATTGTAGCAATGATTTTTCAACTTAGTTATCTAATTATGATTATAAATCCAAAAACTAAAATTATTTATATTCATTCCTAATAGTTATACTAATTTGGACCATATTTTATTATAATGGTTTTACTCTATTTTCCAAATATTTTTTATTATTCCCAACTTAGTTTTTCAATATTAACTATAATGCTAATATTCAATAAGAAAATGTACTTCTATATCTTGTTCTCTAATAACCATGCTCACTGAGGATATAAGAGATGTTCAACCTCATGAATAAATAAAATGATACAAATTAAAACAATAACAAAATACAATTTCAGACCTATTATATCCAACATTAAAAAGATTGATATACTTAATTGCTGGTATAGTTATGAGATAATAGATACTCATATTTTGCCTTAATTCAAAATTTCCAAGAGTATAATTTTAACTTTCTCTTTAAAAACAAATTCATTCATTTGCAAGGTTTGATTTTCTTCAAATATGTATGTAGGCTCTATTTTAAATCTAGTATTTTCCATTTACTGCAATGTGATTTCAGAACACGAACTATCCATTTGTCCATGTTTTGTATTTACTGTTAAGTCTGTTGGGCTAATAAATTATTTTCCATTTTATTACATCAAATATGCTGTCAAATAAAGCACACCTATTTTCATAAAATAAAATGTTTGACACATTTGTGCATATTTTCTGTATTAGAGGTCAGCAAAATAATCTGTGTGACACAATTGGGTAGCCACTGTGATTGTGTAACATTTTATGAAAATTTAGCCAGGTCTATTCAATCACACACTATGTTTTGGCTACACTTTAATTGCACAGCTGTGAAGATTCTGAAAGAGTTTAAATATTTCTTTCTTTCTTTTTTTTTTTGACAGGGTTTCTCTGTATAGCCCTGGCTGTCCTGGAATTCACTCTGTAGACCAGACTGGCCTCAAACTCAGAAATCCGCCTGCCTCTGCCTCCCGAGTGCTGGGAGATTTTAAATATTTCATAGTACTCCCTTACAGAAAAAAACAGTTGTACCAGTTATGAATTTTTATATTATATTGATTTCAAACATTTTCTAATTTTTAAAGAGAAATTAGGGTAACATATTTGCCTCATTGAAAACATTGCTATTTAGTAAAATGCAGATTCCTCATTTGCTACTTTTTGTCTTGGCTTATATATACATGTGGACTTATTACTATTACAAACGGTAAATGTGTGTCTTAAGAAATCTTTGGGTATACCTTTTTATTAATATTTTCACTGAGTTGAGAGCACAGGTTCGGTGATTAGCGATGAGTCTGCATTCCAATGAGAGCCTTTCTAGAAAAAAGCACAAGATATTTCAAGTACACAGTCAATTTTCCTACAGTCTTACAGGAGAAATGAGTAAAAATTTTCCCTCAACATTCAGTATTCATGTTTCAGAACATTATTCATGAGTCAACTTCTAATAATTTAGATCTATTTATCTATGTAAAACTTTAGATCTGACCACCTTTTCTAAGGATCGTTTTGTTTAGAGGTTAACAAATTGTCTACTGAGGCCTTAGTTTACATACCCATTTATTGTGCTTCAGTTTATCATACTTAATGGGAAGATTTAAAAAGGACAATGGGTACAAAATATCTACAGTTGTATATTTGTATATGACATCCTGATTCTTATAGAAATAACTAAATGTTTATTATTTTACTTAAGTTGCTTAGCTTTTAAGCAAATATTACATTAATATAGTGATTTTGGGCAAAGTATAATTTATTAATTACTCTCATAAAAAATAATAGAATTTGAAAGTAAAAACTATATTTTAGCAATATTATATAATTTCTACGAAGATCCATACATTATTTTTACTAAAAATGGATTCTTCTCTTATACAATACATATCAACCACAGTTTCCTCTCTCTCCACTCTTTCTAGCTCACACCTCCCCTTCTATCCCCCTGTTCCATTCCCCCTCCATTTCCTCTCCAAAGAAGAGCAGGTCTGTAAGAGCCAACCAGGACATAAAAGGACACAGTAAGACAAGGCAAAACCCTTCCCATCAAGTCTGGACAAGGCAACACAGTACAAGAAAAAGGATTCCAAGAGTAAGCAAAAGCATCTGAGGCAAACTTACTCCTGTTAGTGGTCCCACAAAACCACCAAGCTAATAAACACAACATACACACAGAGGACCTGGTGCAGAACTACACAGGCCCCATACTTGTCACTTCAATCTCTATGAGCCCATGGGAGCCCTGCTTATTTGATTTTTCAAGCCATGATCTCCTGATATTTTGTCAACACAAAGTATATTAAACACATTTCCTCTTCCCATTGACTAAGTCTTAGACACAGCCAGATTTTCAATTCCATTTTGTATATGCCATATTATTCTGAGATTCAATCTGCTTCCCTGCATAGTCAGTATTGTCATAACTTTCTAAGCATGCATTTACTATTTTGATAGTATATGTATATTTTCAGTCTCCATGTCATAGGCAACAAGTTGATAAAATATATGAAACATAATCATAAGTGTACATTTCATCAAAATAATGATTTTTGGAAAGAGAAGCTGAATTAGTAATGCAAATCTCTTCACCATGCATAAACTGTGATTTATTATTTTATTGCACAGTTCTTGTCATGGATTCCATTTTTATTCATCTTCATATTCTTCAAGTACTCAGGTAGACCAAATCATATTAATATTCTTTCCATATTACTTAATAGAAACAAATGACAGATAGTTTAAAATGTACTCTACAATGGTAAATAGCCAAATGGATTAATTTATCTTTATTTTGGCTGACTGAAAGTAATAAAATATTGAAAAAATATACAAACTTAAGCAGGGGAAAATGTTAACTGTACAAATGTTAGTAGTTAAATTCTTAATTTAGTTTATGAAGGAGAAATGATACCCTATTAAAAGACAATTGGGAAAATATTAAATCAGGAAATTGAACATAATATCACAAAAGTAATTATGGGGTTTTCTTTGTGCTGGAAATAAGAAAAGGACAGATATTGATTGATGCCTTAGATCTTCAACTTAGTCTGTGAAAACTCTTATAGAGATTACAGAACCTGTCTTTTTATTATTTACTTTATTTTGTGATTATAATTACATCCTTTCCTTCTTCCCTTTGCTCTCTTTTAATCTTAGATATCTTATCTCTAAATAGTCTAGGAACATTTAAAATGAAGATGGGTCTTGTGAGGTCTAAATGACAAGGTGCATTTCAGCATATTTGAAATCTTTGAATGTGAGATAAACCATAGATAAAGATTTACAGTGTGTTTTCTCAGGAAGTGCATTTAAATGTCAAATATTGTACCAAAGATTTCATGTTTGAGGGATGCAGAGAGTGTATTTAGTACTGCACATATCAAATCAAAAGAACAAATAAATCCCTTCCTCCTGATCTCTGATTTTCATCCCCAACATTGGTATAAACAGCCTCTTTACATACTTTGGTCTATGTTTTCTTACATACTTTTAAACTTGAACACATGGAATTATGTTTTTTTTTTCTTTCTAGTAAGCAGTTTCAACATGTGACAGAGCCTTATCTCCTATAGACTTGTAGTCAGTAAACAGAAACCAGAAACAATCAGGGAAAGGATATACACACACACCACACCCCTGTTACTGACCTATCTTTGTCCATCTAAGCCCCCCTTTCATAAGTTTCTACCACATACCAACCACCAATTTATTCCTTGCATAAGTTAATATATTAAAATATTTATTAGCACTAATTCTTCATTATCTAATTATCTGTGCAAACAAGATCACATGTATAAAAAAATATATCTTAATGATCTAGATTTCTTTTAATATGATCAAGCTGAAACTTGAGATTAAGCATCGTAGCTATGAATTCACACACACACACACACACACACACACACACACACAATTTTTAAGGCCTTAAATGTTCCATAAAAATTTCACAAATACTAAAATCAAATACTTGCAGTAAAAATCTGTTCAAGGAAAATGTTTTGTTTTCTTTTGCTAAAGCTGAAGGGAATAGAATTCTGCATGATGAGGAAAGTATAGCTGTTGAAGCACAAAGTGGGATGGCCACATTTCATAGACTATAGAACAAAGAGGAAATGGGTAAGATTATAGGACCTCCCCGTTGTCCATCTTCTAGCCAGAGTTTTTATCCCAATGGTTCTGCAATTTTTCAAATCAACACCTTTGTGGAGATGGGGAGAGGGCTCAGTGCATACAGTACTGGCACTATAAGTATGAGGACATGACTTTGCCCAGAATTCTAATAAAAAGCTGGATAAGGTGGAATGTGCCTATAAACACATTACTGGTGCTGGCAGAGATGGAAATATCCTCTCTCATCAGTCAGCCTTAAAATAATTAATGAGCTTCAGATCCAAAGAGAAAATCTATTTCCAAAAATAGGTGGAGAATAATCAGGGAAATACAAACATTTGACCTCTATATGAATGCCCACACTCATAAGCTCACATATACACTAAGTACTTATACCCCAAGCAATATAGCACACACATATGTACACACACACACACACACACACACACACACACACACACACATACACACACACAAATTTAATTTCGTACCATTCCTACTTGCTCAGGCAAAATTCACTATGAAGTTATGATAGTTTATTCTCTTCCTCATACTCCCCAAGACATGATAATGTCATTCTTTTATGTTTGATTGGTGCAAAAGATGCTTCTCAGGTGGTGTAGTTTGGATGGCTTTAGCCAACATTGAATGTGTCTCAGTACATAATCATTCAGATTTTTCTATTTTTAAAATTGTCTTTGCATTCATTGCCCATTTTCTATTAGGTTTGAATATTTTTCTAGTAGTTTTGAGCAACTTGCAAACATTCTTTAAATATAATCCTGTGTGAATTTCATGTGGCATAAAAAAAAAGCTTTCAATCTGTCACCCATCTGGAAATTCTGTCTTCTGTTCCCTTCACTGACCTTATGTTTTAAACTTGGATTTAGTTAGCAGTGTTTTTTTTTTTTGTTTGTTTTTGTTTTTTTGTTTTTACATATTATGGTATGTATCTTAGGTATTGTAAGAAATCTTTGAATTATTTTAAATTAAAAGCCTCTCTTTTATTTGTTTACTACTATTCACTTCTCTCTCACATTTGTATAGTTAATTCTCATTATGAGCCAGTTTATTCAACACCAAGTTGCTAAAATTCCCTTACTAATAATGGAAGGCAGGGCATGTATCATAATTCTGCTTCTGATCTTGGAATTCTCTTTTCTTTTACTTCAACTATGTGTTCTATGTATTACTCTATGAATCTTGGTCATAAATGCAGTGTTTTTGTTATTCTGACACTGTAACATTTAAACTAAAATTAGCTGATATATAACATATAACATAAGCCAGACAGGATGACAATGACTCTATTTAAACTCTTTTTAACACTCAGAAGAGGAAATGAAGTAGATATTATTATTATTATAGTCATATCATGAGGTGAAAATATGAGGGACATGGATATTTATACCAAATCACATAGCTAGAAACTGGTGGAATAGAGATTACAATTGTTATATTCTTAGTTTCTTATCTCAATCGATAAGATTAAATCACGCCAACATACTTTATTAATGTTTTAATTACACCATAACCAGCACCAACTTGGGGATTTGGAAAAGGTTTTATTTCATTTTATACATTTCTGTACTTCATGATAGAAGTCAGAACAATTTTTGTGAACAGGAATATGGAAGCAATAACTGAAGAAGAAGCCTTGGAAGGATGATACTTACTGTTTTGCTATCCATGACTTGCTCAACCTCATTTCATATACCATCCAAGACCATCTGCCCACTTCTACATCAAAAAAAAATGCTTGGTCCAGTTTGAGACCTATGTCATGAGAGGGATCCTACCCCTGACATTGTTCATGGTATTTACCATACTTGCAGACAGGAACCTAGCATAACCAACACTAGAGAGGCTTCATCCAGAAACTGATGGATACAGATGCAGAGATCCACAGACAAACATTAGGAAGAGGTTGGGGAATCCTGTTGAAAAAGGGGAGGAAGGAATGTAAAAACCAGAGGGGTCAAGGACAGCAACAAAAAACCCTAAGGAATCAACTTACCTGGCCTCGTAGGTGTTTACAGAGACTGAACTTCAAACCAGAAAGTATGCATGAGACTGATGTAATAATCCCTCGGTACATATATAACAATTATGTAGCTTGGTCTTCTTGTGGGAACTCCCAAGAATGAGAACAAGCTGTCTCTGGCATTTTTACTTCACTTTGGGACCATTTCCCTCTCCTAATCTTCAAGCCTCAATAGGAGAAGATGGGGCCAGTCATACTGCATCTTGATATCCATGGGAAGTATCCCCTCTTATGAAAAAAAAGGGAGAATGAGTAAAGTGGGGGAGAAAGGACTGGCAGGAGAAGAGAGGGGAAAACTGTGGTTAGGATGTAAAGTTAATTAATTAATTTTTTAAATGCCCTACAAATTTGCATAAAGATAATATAGTGGAAACATCTTCTCAACTGAGGTTCCTCTCCCCATAGAACTTTAGCTTACTGCAAATTGACAAAAAGAAACAAGAAAAGTAAACATTAGGGTGTTGTTACAACTATATAATAAACAAATATGTTTTTTTAATGAGAAGCAGATGCTTTGATTTTGCCATAAATTAGGATCTTACATAGTAATTTTTTTAATAAAGAATATTCAAAATATTGAAACTATAGATTAGTTGTAATGAAATATTATTTAAATATTTTAACTCTTGAAAATTATGTATTTCTTCACTTGGACTTTTTTTTTTAAATGTCACCATAATTGAGGACAAGAAACTGTGGAAAAATAGGTCATAAGGCCTCAGTGAGAACCTACTACTACTTTGCTAAATGAACATAGTATTAATCCGACTCCTAAAGATTTCTTGCTATACATAGAATAGTGCATATTAGTGTGTATCATAATCATCAGTAGAGAAACTGCCTTTTGCAGTAAACAGCAGTTAACCCAGAGACTTACAACTGATCCAGGAGAAGGCAAAAACAAAATTCTGAGCCCTAAGTTGGACATGTATATCAAAGCCCACACAAGGAAAGGTTCGGGGACCAGGACAGAAGAGGGGAAAGAAAGAATTTAAGAGCTGGAGGTGGTGGATGACTCCAAAGAAATGTGTTTCCTGCACACAGCTAGGAACCTTCAAAAATGCCACTGAGGTACTGTGTTCTTGTTGTATTGGTCTTCTACTGCTGGTCATGGGGCCTACCCTTACTTGTGGTTTGTATTCCCTAGGAGACTACCTAAGAGAAAGCCAATTTTTCCCTTATGAGTGGTTATACATTGTAGAGAGTTTCTGGGTTAAGTATGGAGTACTGTGTTGACTTCTTCTCTCAGGGATGGAACCCCATCTAACCAAGAGCAGTTCAGGCCCTATACATGTGGCTACAGTGTTCCTATCTCTCTCTTTTTTCTTTTTTTTTTTTTTGAGACCAAGTATAACAGTATTACTATTACAAAATTGGGTCAAATTCATTATCCTTCTGCTTCTGTCTCCTAAATGCCAGAATTACAGGCTTGTAACTTTGTCTAATTATAATTCTCTTATTATAATACTTGTATATGAATTTTGGTTGTCATTTCTATATTAATCATTCTGTCACAGAAAATAATTGTTGTGCCTTGTCATCTATAATCCAAAATCTGCTCTCTATTGCTATATTTCAGGACAATACACTGTAGTTTAAAAGGGCATGAACAATTAGTTATTTTCTTATTTTAGATCCTAAAGGCAACAGGTACTAGGGTTTCTGTTAAATACGTTTTGGTATTTTAAGTTGAGTATGTACTTGCACACTTACACACATATATAATGTATTTTGATCAAATATAGAACTACATCTCTAAATCTATATCTATCTATGTAGAAGGCAGATAGATGTAACAATGATTTAAAAAAAAGAAGTCATTATTTGGAAGAGAGCAAGAGTTACCTGGAAAATTTGGAGAAAAGAAAGGGAAAAAATATAATGAAATTATAATATAAAAAATAAAATTATTTTAAAATGTATTATATACATGTATAAAAATACAAAGTAAATTTTATTTTATTTTATTTTATTGTTTATATATGTGTCTTATCATTTTTATTGGTTATTTTATTTATTTACATTTCAAATGTTATCCTCCTCTCATTTTCCCCGCTGCAACCCCCATATCCCCTCCTCTCCCTCATTCTTCTATGAGGGTGCTCCCCCACCCACCTACCCATTCCCACTTCCCTGACATTCCCCTACACGGACTCATCACATCTTCACAGGACCAAGGGCCTCCCTACAATTGATGCCAGATAAGGCCATCTTCTGCTATATAGGCAGCTGGAGCCATGGTTCCCTCCATGTTTAAGCTTTGGCTGGTGGTGTAATCCTTGCAAGCCCTGGGGTGTTTGGTTGGTTGATATTGATGTTCTTCCTACAGAGTTGCAAACTGCTTCAGCTATGTTTTATTAATGACTATTAAAAGAAAAAACACGTGTTTGTACTTATTAATTTATAATTAAATAAATTAGCATGTAGTTATTTTTTCTTTTGTCTTGCAATTCTTTTGAATTTACTTTTTTGATACTTTATTTATGTTTCAAATGTTTTCCCTTTTCCAGGTCTCTCCACTGGAAATCCCCTATCCCATCACCACTCCCATTGCTTCTATGCGAATACCCCCCATCAACACATCCCTGTCTTCCTTCCCTGGTATCTCATTATAATGGGGCATCTAACACTCTCAGACTCAAGGGCCTCTCCTCCCACTGATGGAAAACAAGACCCTACTATGCCATATATGTGTCCAGCACCATGGGTCTCTCCATATGTTTTCTTTGGTTTGTGGTTCAGTCTCAAAGAGTACTAGGGGGTCTGACCAGTTGACATTGTTGCTCCCTCCCCATGGGGCTGAAAACTCCCTCAGCTCCTTCAGTCCCTTCATCAACTCCTGCATCTGGGACCTCATGATCAATACAAAAATTGCTGTTAATTGAATCATGGGTGTTCTGAACTTTTGGGCTAATATCTGCTTATCAGTGAGTACATACCATGTTTGTTCTTTGGTGACTGAGTTACCTCACTCAGGATGATATTTTCAAGTTCCATCCAATTGCCTGCGAATTTCATGAAGTCATTGTTTTTAATAGCTGAGCAGTATTCCACTGTGTAAGTGTACCACATTTTCTGTATCCATTCCTCTGTTGAGGGACATCTGGGTTGATTCCAACTTCTGACTATTATAAATATTCCTGCTATGAACATAGTGGAGCCTGTGTTCTTATTACATGTTGGAGCATATTCTGGGAATATGCCCAGGAGTGATATAATTGGGTCCTCAGGTAGTATAATGTCTAATGTTCTGAGGGCCCACCAAACTGATTTCCAGAGTGTTTGTACAAGCTTGCAGTCCTACCAGAAATGGAGGAGTGTTCTTTCTCCACATCCTCATCAACATCTGCTGTCACCTAAGTTTTTGATCCTAGCCATTCTGACTGGTATAAGATGAAATCTCAGGGTTGTTTTGATTTGCATTTCACTGATGACTAAGGATGTTGAACATTTCTTTAGGTGCTTCTCAGCTCTTCAGGTTTCCTCAGTTGAGGATTCTCTGTTTAGCTATGTTCCCCATTTTTTGATAGGGTTATTGGGATCTCTGGAGTCTAGCTTCTTGAGTTCTTTGTATATATTGGATATTAGCCCTCTGTCAGATGTAGGATTGGTAAAGTTCTTTCCCCAACATATAGGTTGCCCTCTATCAGATGCAGGATTGGTAAAGATCTTTTCCCAATCGGTAGGTTGCCATTTTGTCCTATTTACAGTGCCCTTTGCCTTACAGAAGCTTTGCAATTTTATGAGATCCCATTTTTCAATTCTTGATCTTAAAGCATAAGCCATTTGTGTTCTGTTCATTAACTTTTCCCCTGTACCCATGTGTTAGAGACTTTACCCCACTTTCTCTTCTATTAGATTCAGTATATCTGGTGTTTGTGGAGGTCATTGATCCACTTGGACTTGAGCTTTGTACAGGGAGATAGGATTGGATCAATTTGCAATCTTTTACATGTAGACTGCCAGTTAAAACAGCAACATTTGTTGAAAATGCTGTCTTTTTTCCACTGGATGGTTTTAGCTCCTTTGTCAAAGATCAAGTGACCATAGGTGTGTGGGTTCATTTCAGGGTCTTCAATTCTATTCCATTGATCTACCTTCCTTTCACTGCGCCAATATGATACAGTTTTTATCACTACTGCTCTGTAGTACAGCTTGTGGTCAGGGATGCTGATTACCCCATACATTCTTTTATTTCTGAGAATAATTTTTGTTATCCTGGGTTTTTTGTTCTTCTAAATAAATTTGAGAATTGCTTTTTTTAAGTCTATGAAGAATTGAGTTGGAATTTTGATGGGGATTGCATTGAATCTGTAGATTTCTCTCAGCAGGATGGCCAATTTAACTATATTAATCCTGCCAATCCATGAACATGGGAGATCTTTCCATCTTCTGAGGTTTTCTTCAATTTCTTTCTTCAGAGATTTGATGTTTTTGTCATACAGATCTTTCCCTTGTTTGGTTAGAGTCACACCAAGATATTTTATATTGTTTGTGACCATTGTGAAAGGTGTCATTTCCCTACTTTCTTTCTCAGCTTTTTTATCCTTCCATTATAAGAAGGCTACTGATTTATTTGAATTAATTTAATATCCAGCTACTTTGTTGAAGTTGTTTATGAGCTGGAGCAGTTCTCTGGTGGAGTTTTTTGGTTCACTTATGTTTAAGAGCATATATATAATCTGCAAATAGTGATATTTTGATTACTTCCTTTCCAATTTGGATCCCTTTGACCTCCTTTTGTTGTCAAATTGCTCTATCTAGAAGTTCAAGTACTGTATTGAATGGAAAGAGAGAGAGAGGGCATCGTTGTCTAATCCCTGAATTTAGTAAAATTGCTTCAAGTTTCTCTTCATTTAGTTTGGTGTTGGCTATTGGTTTGTTGTATATTGCTTTTACTATGCGTAAGTATGGACCTTGAATTCTTAAGCTTTCCAAGAATATTATCATGAGGGGATATTAAATTATGTCAAATGTGTTTTTGTCATCTAATGAAATGATCATGTGGTTTATTTCTTTGAGTTTGTTTATGTTGTAGATTACATTGATGGATATCTGGGTATTGAACCATCCCTGCAACTGTGAGATGAAGTGTACTTGCTTGTTGTGAATGATGATTTTGATGTATTCTTGGATTCATTTTGCAAGAATTTTATTGAGTAATTTTGCATCGATATTCATCAGGGAAATTGGTCTGAGGTTTTATTTCTTTGTTGGGTCTTTGTGAGGTTTTGCTATCAGTGTAATTGTGGCCTCATAGAATGAACTGGCTAGTGTTCCTTCGGTTTCTATTTTGTTGAATAGTTTGAAGTGTATTGGTATTAGGTCTTCTTTTAAGGTCTGATAAAATTCTCGACTAAACCTATCTGGTCCCAGACTTTTCTTGGTTGGGAGACTTTTAAAGACTCATTCTATTTCTTTAGGGGTTATGGGACTGTTTAGATGGTTCTTCTGATCCTGACTAAACTTTGGTACTTGCTATCTGTCTAGAAAATTGCCCATTTCATCAAGATTTCTCAATTTTGTTGAGTATTAACTTTTGTTGTAGGATCTGATGATTTTTTTGTATTTCCTCAGAATCTGTTGTTATATCTCCCTTTTCATCTCTAATTTTAGTAATTTGCATACTGTCTCTGTGCCCTCTGGTTAGTCTGGCTAAGGGTTTATTTATCTTGTTGATTTTCTCAAAGAATCATATCCTGGTTTTGTTGATTCTTTGTATAGTTCTTTTTGGTTGATTTCAGTCCTTAATTTGATTATTTCCTGCCTTCTACTCCTCTGGGGTATATTAGCTTCTTTTTGTTCTAGAATCTTCAGATATGCTTTTAAACTGCTAGTATATGCTATCTCCAATTTCTTTTGGGAATCATTCAGATCTATGAGTATTCCTCTTAACCCTGCTTTCATTGTGTCCCATAGGTTTGGGCGTGTTTTACTTTCATTTTCGTTAAATTTTAGGAAGTCTTTAATTTATTTCTTTATTTCTTTTTTGACCTAGTTATCATTGAGAAGAGTGTTGTTCAGTTTCTATATGTATGTGGGCTTTCTATTGTTTTTGTTGCCTTTGAAGACCAGCCTTATTATGTAGTGATCTGATAGGAGGCATGGGCTTATTTCAATCTTGTTATATCTGTTGAGGGTTGCTTTGTGACCAATTACAGTATCACTTTTGGAGAAGGTACCATGAGGTACTGAGAAGAAGGTATATTCTTTTCATGTAGGATGAAATGTTCTATAGATGTCTGTTAAATCCATTTGGTTCATAACTTCTGTTAGTTTCACTCTGTCTCTGTTTAATTTGTGTTTCCAAGATATGTCCATTGATGAGAGTGGGGTGTTGAAGTTTCCTACTATTATTGTGTGAGGTGCAATGTGTGTTTTGATTTTTAGTAAAGTTTCTTTTATTAATGTGGTTGCCTTTGCATTTGGAGCATAGATGTTCAGAATTGAGAGTTCTTCTTGTTAGATTTTTCCTTTGATTAGGATGAAGTATCCTTCCTTATTGTTTTTGATGACTTTCTATGAAGGTTGATTTTATCTGATATTAGAATGGCTTCTCCAGCCTGTTTCTTGGGACCATTTGCCTAGAAAATTGTTTTCCAGCCCTTTACTCTGAGGTAGTGTTTATCTTTGACACTGAGGTGTGTTTCCAGTATGCAGCAAAATGCTGGGTCCTGTTTATGTATCCAGTCGCTTAGTCTATGTCTCTTAATTGAAGGAATTGAGTCCATTGATGTTAAGAGATATTAAGGAATAGTGATTGTTGCTTCCTGTTATTTTCTATGTTACTTTTATGTTTGTGTGGCTATCTTCTTTTGGGTTTGTTGAAAGATTATTTTCTTGCTTTTTCTAGGGTGTAATTTCCCTCCTTTTGTTGGCATTTTCCATCTACTTTTCTTTGTAGAGCTTAGTTTGTGGAAAGATATTGTGTAAATTTGGTTTTGTCATGGAATATCTTGGTTTCACCATCTATGGTAATTGAGAGTTTTTCTGGGTATCGCAGCTTGGGCTGGCATTTGTGTTCTTTTAGGTTCTATATGAGATCTGTCCAGGAATTTCTAACTTTCATAGTCTCTGATGAGATGTCTGGTGTAATTCTGATAGGTCTGCCTTTATATGTTAATTTAACTTTTTCCCCTTACTGCTTTTAATATTCTTTCCCTGTTTTATGTATTTTGTGTTTTGGCAATTATGTGACGGGAGGAATTTCTTTTCTCGTCCAGTCTACTTGGAGTTCTATAGGCTTCTTGAATGTTTATGTTCATCTCTTTCTTTAGGTTAGGGAAGTTTTCTTCTATAATCTTGTTGAAGATATTTACTGGTCTTTTAAGTTGGGAATCATCACTCTCTTCTATACCTATTATCCTTATGTTTGGTCTTCTCCTTGTGTCCAGTATTTCTTGGATGTTTCGAGTTAGGAGCTTTTTGCATTTTGCATTTTCTTTGACTGTTGTGTCAATGATTTCTATGGTATCTTCTGAACCAGAGATTATCTCTTCTGTCTCTTGTATTCTGTTGGTGATGCTTGCATCTATGACTCCTGTTCTTTTTCCGAGGGTTTCTATCTCCAAGGTTCTCTCCGTTTGTGATTTCTTTATTGTTTCTATTTCCATTTTTAGATCTTGAATGCTTTTCTTCATTTCCTTCACCTGTTTTATGGTGTTTTTCTGTATTTCTTCTTTATGGGCTTCTAGCTGTTTACATGTGTTCTCTTTTGTTTCTTTAAGGAAGTTATTTATTTCCTTCTTAAAGTCTTCTATCATCATCATGAGAAGTGATTTTAAATCTGAGTCCTGCTTTTCTGGTCTGTTAGGGTATCCAGGGCTCGCTGTGCTAGGAGACCTGGGTTCTGATGATGCCAAGTTGCCTTGGTTTCTGTTTCTTATCTTCTTGTCCTTGCCTTTTGCCATCTGGTTATCTCTAGTGTTAGCTTGTCTTGCTCTCTGTGACTGTTGCTGGTCCCTCCTGCAAGCCTTTGCATCAATACTCCTTGTAGACCAGCTCTCTCTGAGAGGAATTTGTGTTTGGAGAGCTGTGGTACAGGGTCAGCTCTGAGGTGCAGACCGAAACCAGAAAAATTCTATCACCAACTGTTCCGTGGTTCTGATGTCCTAATGGCTCTGCGAGGGTCCCTCTTGATTGAGGAATTTGAACAGAAGTGGTGGTCTTCCTGTGCTTGAAGATGTGTGGGCACTGCTGGGAGACCAGCTCTCCCCTGGCACTATTTGAATACGGAACCCTGTGTCACAGGATCAGCTCCCTGGCTGCAGAAGGAAACTGGAAGGCCACTCCTTAGTCCCTGTATCCTGAGGGTTCTGGGCAGGTTCCTCTGAGCAGAGGTGCTGGCCTTACCCCAGCTCAAAGGCTTGTCCACACTGTGGGGAGAGTTGCTCTTTCCCTGTGCTATTTGGATACAGAGCAGCATGGCATAGACCACAGGTGTAAATAGGAAGGCTGCTATCCCAGGCTGTTCCTAGGTCCCTGTGTCCTGAGGATTCTGGGTGGGACCCAGTGGTACTTGTCTTACTTCCACTCACAGGCTTGTCCATATTCCTGGGATGTTAGCTTTCTCCCAGCACTATTTGGCTATGGAGCTCTGTGGCACAGACTGAGGTCCCAGGTAGCAGAAGGAATCTGGAAGGCTCCTGTTCCAGGTTGCTTGTAGGTCCCTGTGTCCTGACAGTTCTGAGCAGGTCCCTCTGAGCAGAAGTGTTGGCCTTATCCCCACTCACAGACTTGTTCACACTTCTGGGAGGGTAGCTCTTTCCCTGCATTATTTGGGTATGGAGCCGCGTGGCAAAGACCACAAGTGTCAACTAGAAGACTCCTGTCCCAGGCTGTTTCACTGTCCATGTTTCTCTTTTAGATTTTAAATATTTATCTTTTCTAATAAGCTGAAAAATGTTAGTCTTTCTAATTTACAGCTTTATTTATATATATATATATATATTACATACATTCAAAGTGTACAATACAGTGTTTTGATACATGTATAAATTTTGAAATGATTATCATTTAGTTAATTTATTTATCATTATATCATGTAGTAATTTCTGATGACAATACTGGTATCTACACTTATAACAGATTTTAGATAACTTCATCCACACAGTAACACATAAAGGACTACTCAATTCTTATGTTTCAATAATATTTCTTATTTTCTGTATCCCTTATCATCTGGTAGACATTAATGACATAAACTTTCTTCCCATTTCAATGTTATTGAACATGACAGTGACATTACAGTGAATATGAAAATTAAGGAGTACTTTTAATATACTAAATTTATTATAAGCACACAGAGAGAATTTAATCATATGGAAGTTTAATTTTTAATTTTTTAAGGAATCTGCATACTGTTTTCTCTACTGGCAATAAACTATATGATAACTAAGAAATTAGAAGATTTTATTTTCTAAACATTCTTGCCAACACATGGGTTTATTTATATTTTTATCAGTCTTTTTAATTACAATGTAATTTGTAGATTTCATTATAGCATTTTCATATATGGAATGTTATTTGTTCTCTCTCTCTGCATTTCCTTCTACCTTTCATCTGGCTGTCCATGGAGGAGATACATTTCATATACACTTCAAGTTCTTTTCTTCCTTTCCATGACTCCCTTTCTAGTTTCATATAACACACACACACACACACACACACACACACACACACACATACATACACACATGCGTTCACATACACAAACACACACACGTACACAAAAACACGAGTGAGAGAGACAGAGAGACAGGCAGAGACAGTGAGTGAGTTTAAATTTCAAGATCAAATGTGAGAGTTAAGATATAGCAGTTTTATTTCTAATTCTGACTTATTTCACTCAGCATAATATGACAATATAACCAAACATAACTTTACATATGACATGATATAACTCTCCTGAAAGCATCATAATTTTATTTTTATGGATAAATAAAACCTCTTTGAGTATATTACTATATTTATTTTATTTATTCCTCTGTTGATGGGTAATAAGGTTGCATAACCATTGTAAAAATTATGGTGTGATATTGAATTGTGACTTTGAGTTACAATTTCCCGGTGGTTAGTTTTGATAAACTAACTTTCTTATACCCTTACCCAGTTTTACACCTGTTCCAGTCTATTTTCTACTCTGAGTTACTTTTTTAATATAGAGTATACATATTGAGTATTTTAAAAAATTACTTATTGAATAATACAGTTTTTCTATGTTTTCTCACTGCATTATTTGATTTTCTTTTGAGAATTATTTCTATGACAGCTCAGAAACTTGTTAGTGTAATATAATCTGACTTATTTATTTTCCCTTTTGTGGTCTGTGTTTTCATGTTATATAAAAATGCAAAACTGCTGCCAAGACTAATGGAATATATAAACACACACACACACACACACACACACACACACACACACACACACACATATATATATATATATATATATATATATATATATATATATCCTATTTCAGGAGATTTGTGATTTCAGTTACAATGTTTATATATTTATTTGCTTTTATCCATTTTGAATGGATTTTGTGTATTTTCTAAGATAAAAACCCACTTTTCATTTATGCATATAGAAATCCCCTTTTTTGATAAAATTTTATTTAAAAAATAACCTTTCTGGAGGAGCTGAAGGTGTTTGCAACTCCATAGGAAGAAAAACAATATCAACCAACCAGACCCCCCATAGCTCCCAGAGACTAAACTACTAACCAAAGAGTACATATGGAGGGACCCATGGCTCCAACCACATATGTAGCAGAAGATGGCCTTATCTGGTATCAAAAGGAGGGGAGGCCCTTGGTCCTATGAAAGTTTGATGCCTCATTGTAGGGGAATGCTATGGCAGTGAAGTAAGAATGGATTGGTAGGTGGGTGAGCACCCTCATAGAAGCACAAGGAGGGGAGATGGGATAGGAGGTTTGCAGAAGGGAAACTGGGAAAGAAGATAACATTTTAAATGTAAATAAATAAAATATCCAATAAAAGAAAGACCATCAATGGATAGAAACCTTTAATGGATGGTGACCACCTCTACGTCTCAGTGTATCTCTCTACAACAAACTGTAAAACAAAGGAAGCCTTTAAGAACCATGTATTGTACATAATATATTTTTTTAAACCTGAAGTTCGATAAAAATAATCTCTGTATATATTATAAAAATGTTTTTATTCCACTTCAGAAACAATTAACCTTTCTTCAATGCATACTCTTTGTCTTCCTATATTTGCAAGATCATTTCTCTTTCAGTGCAAATCAAGGCTCCAATATTATATTCCCTGGTGCTCTTCTTCTCAAATTTCACATTTTGTATTTTTTTCTTGCTTGATTATTTTCATTGTACACCTTCATAAAAATGATGACTAATAACCCTTTGATACAGTCAATGTAAAGATTTCTTGAAATATCTGCCAACAATGTCCAAAATTCTTTCATTCATCCTCAGGCAGATTCTTAAGGCAAGGGCAAAAAGCAGCTACATACTTTATCAAAGTATTAGAAGAATTGTTAACCCAATTAGTAATTTTGTTTCCCTCTGAAACCACTTCAACTGAGTGTCATGGACTGTATACTGTAAGTACAACTACATTCCAATCCAAAGTCATAAAATCCTGCATATTTCTCTAAAACACATGACTATTACATCAATATCCCACTTTTGATACAAAATTCTGTGCTATTTTCTTTCCTATTGTGAAGACACACAATGACTAAAGAAATGTATAAAAGGAAGCATTTATTGGAGCATTTCTTTGCAATTTCAGAGGGTAAGTTCATGATCATCATGACAAGAAGCATAGCAGTAGGGGCTATAGTGGTAGCTGAGGACTTTTATCATCAGATCCACTAGCTCAAGGCAGAGAGACAGAAAGAGACAGAGACAGACAGACAGACACAGAGACAGAAGGAGATAGACAGAGAGCACCTGAAATACCACCCAGAATGGCACATCTTCTCCAACAAGGCTACAACTTTTAATCCTTCCCAAATGAGTTAAACCAATGGAAGACTATTCAACAAATGACCCTATGGGAGAAATTCTCTTTTAAATCACCATATATAGATTGTCTTGAATGCTTAATTTTCCTGAGAATCATAGTATTGTCTTTTGTGTAATATTAACAATGTATGCATCTGATATTATTTTGTTAGTTTAAAAGCATTCTTGGTAAAAGAATAATTCAGTGACAATTATTCTATCATGACTGAAAAGAGAAGTATAATTTAACCTGGAATTGTGTTGTTTTTATAATGAATTATCTTTGATTAGAATTTCAGTGATTTGTTCCTTGTCTATTCATTATTTTAAAATGCTTCTGTTACTTTTAGAATTTTAAGTTTTTACATAAATTATTCAAATGTTTTCCGTGTATTTACAAAATTTTTTCATAATCTGCATTTAATATGTATTAAATTCAGTGAACCATTCACTTGTTCTTTCAGAATTTCATGCAAAGTTTTGATCATATTCACTGTCCTATTCCCGTATCCTCATGGACACAGTTAGCTGTCACTATTCAGCCAACTTTGTGTCCTTTTTTAAAAAAATAAACTTATTTCCGATTTTTACAATTCATATATGCTTGGATGTGTGGGCTTGCTTTGGTATATGGTTGACTACCAGATGCTACACCCTTTGAAAAAAGTGGTTCAGCTTTTCTGAGTAGCTATCAGTTAGCAATAGTTTTTCTGTTAAGATTAAGACTACATTCCTGGCTCCAGTCTCCAATCTGGAATGAGGTCTGAGTTAAGTTTACACAGACCTTATGCATACTGTCAGATCCAATATAAATTCATACATATAACTGCGTTGTTGTGTCCAGAAGTTATTTTCTTCTACTCTTTTACTGCCTTTGTCTCTTACCATCTTTCCCCTTCTCCTTTAATGATCTCCTGTCTAAGAAAAGGGTTGCATTATATGTATCTTCCCTTAGAGCTGAGCTTTGTGTAGTTTCAAATTTTCTGCACATTGGTCAGGTATAGTTCTCTATGTTAATCACCATCTACTACAAATAGACAGATCTAAGATGAAGGTTAGAAGACACATTGATCTAAGAGTATAATATGATAAATTACCAGGAGTTGGTTTAAAACTGTGCCCATTTAGGAGCAGAATAAAAGATTTTCCTTAGGCTCCATCTGTTCCTTTTCCTCATTCCTCCTCCCCATCCTCTATTAAAAACTATTAGCTGTGTACTTTACTGAGCTATAGTTTTGTGATTCTATATTTAAGTAATATCACATAATATGAAAAAATTATGCCTGATTCAATTTACTTAGCAAAATATCATCTGTATATATTCGTATTATCATAAATAATGATTTTTTTTTTACTTTTGTAAAAGTAAATATGATTTGCTTGAATGCACCTATATTTTTTTTTTATGTTTTATGTTTTATGTTTCAATTCATACCATGTCTTGGTTATATGCAGATTTATCAATGTACTAATGTGCTGGTTTAAATTCTTCTTCTATATACAGTAAGAGGTACAACTGATGGATCACATTATTTTTCTACCATACTGGTTGTTTATTGAAGATTTTACTCTATTTTCCACAATATTTCAATTATTGTCCATTGCTTTATCTTCTTTAATTATGGTCATCATAATTTTATTTATTTAAGCATTCAGATTACATCTTCTCAAAAATTTAGTGGTTGTATAAAAATAGGTTAACTTTTATTCATTCAATTTGTGTCCTAAAACTACTAAATTTGTTTAAAAATACAAAATTTATTGACTATACTATTGAGTTATCTGTTAGATATCTATAGTTAGCTATAAGAAAATGAACTTCTGTTTGTGGATATCTGTATGCTTTTCCATTATGAATGATCTTTTAAGAAATTATTTATGACTGCATAAAAATTCCTTTACCTTAAATACAAGTTGTAAAATTGATTATTGAAAAATTTAAGGTCATCCTTTCCACCTGTCTGCCTGGTCCTTTCTGCTGGGGCAGACTGTTACCTGGTTTACTCCTGTGAAGACACCATATCCTGAGCCATCATAGAGGATCCTCTGCACTCAGAGCAGTTGGTAAGAAACCCCCTCCCAGTCCCAGAGCTGCCTTCTGGGTGCCCATTGGACTCGGAACCTATCACCCACCAAAACCCCTGTACTTCTAAGACTACTCCCCTTCTGCCTTGTCTGCCTGGTCCTTTCGACTGGAGCAGACTGCTAGCAGGTCTGATCCCATGAAGACACTGTATCTTGAGCCATCTTAGAGGATCTGCTGCATTCAGAGCAGTTGAGGATCCCCTGCATTCAGGGTAGTTGACACCATATCCTGAAACATCCCAGAAGATTCTCTGCACTCAAAACAGTGTGGCAACTGACACCATAGCCTGAGGCATCCAGGGAGATCTGCTACACACAGGCAACAGAGTAACTGATTGCCAGTTTGTCTGTTCCCTGAAGACATCACAGCTTGAAGGTATGCAGGGCAACTGACTGGACAATCTGAAAGCCTCCCTGGAGTTCTGCTGCATACAGGGAAACAGAAACCACAATCTGTAGGCACCCCTGGGGAGAACATGTTCACACAGGACAACAGCTTAACTGCTCCACTGAACAGTCTGAAGGCCTTCCAGGAGATCTACTGCGCCCAGGGCAACAGATCAGCAGCTTTTCTGCACCTCTGAAAAGCCCCCAGTTGGAAGGCCCCACAGGAGATCTGCTACAGTCTGGGATGCAGACCTACCAGGAGACCTGAAGCAACTCAGTGACAAAAGAGGCAGATTACAGACAGGGTCACCCAAACAAATAAACACCAGGGATAACCAGATGTCAAGAGGCAAGTACAAGACCACAAGCAACAGAAGCCAATATATGTGGGCATCATCAGAACCCAGTTCTCCCACCACTGAAAGCCCTGAATACACCAACATATCTGAAAATCAGGAAGCTGACCTGAAATCTTATAGCATGAAGATAATAGAGTCCTTTAAAGTGGATATAAATAACTCCCTGAAAGAAATACAGAAAAACGCAGGTAAGTATGTGAAGGAATTGAATAAATCAGTCCAAGACCTAAAAGAGGAAGTAGAAACAATAAAGAAAACACAAATAGAAGCAAACCTGGAAAAGCAAAACATAGGAAAGAGTTCCGGAAATACAGATGTAAGTATCACCAACAGAATATAAGAGATAGAAGAGAGAGTCTCAGGTATAGAAGATACCATGGAAGAGATTGACACAATTCTCAAGGAAAATTCACAACATAAAATACTCCTAACCCAAAGCATCCAGGAAATCCAGGACACAATGAAAAGACCAAATCTAAGAATAATCAGAATAGAGGAAAACGAAGATTCCCACCTCAAAGGACATGAAAATGTCTTCAACAAAATCATAGAAAAAAACTTTCCCAACCTAAAGAAAGAGATAGCCAAAGAGGTACAAAAGCCTATAAAACACCAAATAAATTGGATCAGAAAAAAAAATCCTCTTGTCATATAATAATCAAAACACTAAACACACAGAAATAAAAGTAAGAATATTAAAAGCTGCAAGGGAAAAGGGCCAAGTAACATACAAAGGTAGACCTATCAGAAATACATCAGACTTCTCAACAGAGTCTATGAAAGCCAGATGAGCTTGGTCAAGGTGTGCAGACTCTAAGAGAACACAAATGCCAACCTAGGCCACTGTACCCAGCAAAACTCTCAATCAACATAGATACAGAAACCAAAATATTCCAGGACAAAACCAAATTTTGAACACTATATTTCTACCAATCCAGCCCCACAGAGGATCCAAGAAGGAAAAATTCAATGCAAGGCAGGTACAGAACCAAAGGAAAGACAAGACATTAAGCATTTTACAACAAAACTAAAAGGAGAGAACAACAAGCACATAAAGCCACCTACAGAAACAGACATAACAGGAACTAACAGTCATCTATCTTTAATATCTCTCAATATTAATGGACTCAACTCACCTATAGAACGACATAGAAAGCTAACAGACTGGATGCACAAACAAGATCCAGCATTTTGCTGCATAAAAGAAAAACACATCAATAACAAAGACAGACACTATTTCAGAGTAAACGACCTGGAAAAAGGCCTTCCAAGCAAATGTTCCCAAGAAACAAGCAGGAGTTGATATCCTAATATCCCATATAATAGACTTTCAACCAAATGTTATAAAGCACCATGAGGAAGGACACTTCATAGTCATCAAAGGGAAAATCCACCAAGAAAAAGTCTCAATTCTGAGCATCTATGCTCTTCTTTCAGAACACTACCATATGTTTTTGGTAATTATTTTATTGTAAATTTTGGAGTTTCTTTTTCCTGAAAATGAGGCATTTTCTACTGTGTGTTCATTGCTGTGTGTGCATGACAACTAAGTTTAATGATGTTCTTTTTATTTCTTTTCTAGCTCACTTTTGTATTTTATTTTCTGATTGATTCTACTTGTCTACTTGTCTATATATGTGGTCTTGTCTTGTCTATATATGTAGTCTTGTCTTGTCTATATATGTAGTCTCACTGGTTGTGTTCCTGAAAATTTCTTTTCATTTTTTTTATTTATTTCTTTTGAGGCAGGGTCTCTCTATTTTGTAGTTCTGTCTGTCCTATAACTCACTATTTAGACCAGACAGGCCTCAAAATCACAATGAACCTCTTGCCATTGACCTTTGAGAGTGGAGTTAAAGGAATGTGCTCTCCAAAGTTTTATGATCAATTCCTAACTTCTGAAGCACTGGCATTAGAATGTGAAGCTTTTGAAGGGAGTAAGAAATTAAAATTTTCTGCCAGCATTAGTTTTCTCAAACATTTATCATGATCTAGTATTAAACTACTTAAACTTTTTTTCTGTTGTCTCCATTGGAAAAGAAATCATTCAAGACAAAAGTGACATAAGTGTACTTGCACATCTATTTTTTAGATGATATTCTAAAGGTTTAAAGTCACCATGTCCCTCTAATTGACCTACCCTATAGGAATTTGTCAAAGGATACCAGAAAGCTCTCCAGTGTATGGTGCCCTGGTGGGAGGAGAATCAGATCCTGAGGGTCTATAGGATATGATTTGAGGTAATTCTTGGGACTTCTAATTTGGAATATTATGCTGTTCTACACTATGTTATGCTACACTACACTATAAATTCAGGGTATGTTCCTCACCTTGACTTCCTGAAGAGTCTAAACACACTCTATTCTCTGATTCTAAATCTCAAGCAAATTCAAGGTCTCAGGCCAAGAAATCTATTTTTGTTTTTTGATTTTTTTTTTGAGCTTCCAAAGAAGGTATATAAAAACTGAGTGCATATAGCAAAAACATCTTTGGAGAGTCCTACAGATCTAAGAATAAAGGCTGGTTTCTCAAAGCTGCCTCTGACTAGGTTGGGAAGATTCCCTTATAGAGGACCAAATAGGCCTGGGTATTATGTTTACAACTTAAACTTTTTTAAAACATAATTTTTGCATGGATTGTACTCACTCTTATATTCAATGACACGTTCTTTACAAATATATTGATCCTGGGGTGGTTTTCAGTCAAAGAGCATCCTGTTCAATACTCACTGGCAGAGCTTTATATGAGAATAAATGCTTTTCCATTTGAAAAGTAAAGATTTGGTTCAATTTATAAAACCTGGAGTGTTGTCTGTTTCAATATTTATCCTTAAAATTCAGTGTTTAAAACTCATTCTAATGAAAATTTTAGGTAAAATGTTAATTTGGAACAATTAGCTTGGTTAATAATAATGTAATACAAATTGATATTTCCTATAAAATGGATTACTGAAACTTTCTGTTCCTTGCTATTATTCTTCTTGATGAGAAAGACCTTCACTGTGTAGCTCAGTAAATCCTCAAACTTAGTACATAGTTTATATTGGCTTTAATTTTAATTAATAATCCCACCCTTACACAAGACTCCTGAGTGTTGGTATTGCCAGAACTCACAAAGGCAGACATTACAGCATCTTTGTTAATAGCAGTGCTTTTCTGCAATTTTAAAAGAATTTCTCCTCTCTGCTAACAAAGAAGAAATCAGAAGAATCGATTTATTTCTAATAGGCTAAAAATTGTGTGTTAGTCATCAATTTAACCAGCACAAGACAATAAGCCTCTCAAAGTTAGACTTCTATCTTCCATTGCAAGAAAAGAACATGAAATGGGAATATGCAAGTAGGCCTCAGTGACATTTACTAACAGTATACTTAAAATTCTTAGTACTTAGCTTTTTGACCTTTAAATTTAAAGCAACCAGACAGCATCTGAAACAATGTTTTACCCTCAAATCACTTTGAAGATCAAGTGCTCTGATGTGAAATCAAGATGCCTGAAATATCTAAGCTCCTCAGACTATTTATTGTAAACTTAGGAAGCACTCATTGTCAAATGTTCAAAATTATCTACTACCTGTTTTTGAAAGTAATGTTTTACTCATATGATGGTATAATTACTTTTCTTAGTTTATTTTATAATTTTGGGGTTGCTGCAGGTAGATTCTAGGGACATATATGCTATACAAGTACTTCACTACTTCATTATATCTTCAATTCTTTTCTATATGTTTTAGTAAATGATTTTGCATAACACTGAAAAGTTAAGAATCTGTAAAAGACCACATCATTCACAAAGTCAGAAGTATTTGTCAGCTCATCATTTCAGAATGTTGATGATCTCCCTCACAAAGAGAAGAATAGAATAACTAAGGTCACATAAAAGTAGTTTTGATTCTGGTTCTGTTTATTATTAATTATATAATATTGTAAGTCACATCAAGTATCTGAGGGAAGCAGTTATAAGGATTATATAAGATAGTGCACTGAAACTTATTTGAGTACTTTGAGAAGTACAATAAACAGTAAAATGGTTGCTAATTGTCTTGGAGTAGTGCTTCTCTACTCTGTCTTCTATATATAAAAGTTCAGAAAATATGACAAGTTGACAAAATGTGGAGTTCTTCATGTAGCACACCATAAAATGTTTAGACTAAATATACATGTTGTTTTGATTCTTGGAGATGGAAATCAAAATTGCTATATTGAATAGAGATAAAACCCTGTTTTTAAATCTGAAATAATTCCCTGTTGTAATTTTTTTTAATGAATAAAATGTTGAATCAGTGCTTTGTGAAAGATATATCACATAGTCAAGGCTTTATGATAAAGTTAGCTAGTACAAGACTTTTAACAAAGTGAGAATGATACAAGTACCATGCCCTAGAATCTTCAAAACAGTTAGTTCTTTTCTTCTATTTATAAAAATATCTAACTTCAGAAACTTCATCATAGCAAAAGAAAACAAATCAGCATAGGAATTATAAAACAATGTTATAATAAATAATGTGCTTCCCATAGGTAGTGAAAAACAGGTTTATATGGAATAGAGTCAGATGAACAACATATCTTTTGAAATTTGGCAAAGTTCCTTGGGGAAAATTATTTATAAGCTAGGCATTAAGGACTCAAGACTGAAATAGGCTAAGAATGGCGGTGTTAAAAGAAAAGTGAAAATGTGCACTGAAAGGACTAGAAATCAGCTTAAAAGAAAACAACTAAGTTAGGATTGGGAAAAATTTAGAATGGGCAGGACAGACATGTGAATTTAAGAGATGGTGTTAGCGGAGACTTTTGGTTTCCATGTGTGGCTAGGGACCTCAGACTGGGCCACAGGGCTCCATAGACAAATAGCACCAGGAGAAAGCCAGCCTCCCAGGAGGGTGGACAAGTCTGTGAGTGGAGGTAAGATGAGCAGGAGTCATTAAAAGTCTCCCTACCAAGAAAAGCTCAGGACCAGATGGGTTTAGTGCCGAATTCTATCAGACCTTAAAGAAGACCTAAAACCAATACACTTCAAACTATTCCACAAAATAGAAACAGAAGGAACACTACCCAATTCATTGTATGAGGCCACAATTACATTGATACCAAAACCTTACAAAGACCCAACAAAGAAAGAAAATCTCAGACCAATTTCCCTTATGAATATCGATGCAAAAATACTCAATAAAATTCTTGCAAAACAAATCCGAGAATACATCAAAACAATCATTCACAACAATCAAGTATACTTCATCTCATGGATGAAGGGATGGTTCAATACCCCGATAGCCATCAATGTAATCTACTACAAAAACAAACTCAAAGAAAAAAACCGCATGGTCATTTCATTACATGCCAAAAAAACATTTGACATAGTTCCATATCTCCTCATGATAATAGTCTTGGAAAGATCAGGAATTCAAGGCCCATACATAAGCATAGTAAAAGCAATATACACCAAGCCAATAGCTAATATCAAACTAAATGGAGAGAAATTTGCAGCAATCCTACTAAAATCAGGGACTAGACAAGGCTGCTCTCTCTCTGCCTATCTATTCAATATAGTACTTGAAGTTCTAGCTAGAGCAATTAGAAAACAAAAGGAGGTCAAAGGAATACAAATTGGAAAGGAAGAAATCAAAATATCATTATTTGCAGATGATATGATCTTACAATTAAGTGACCCAAAAATCTCCACCAGAAAACTGCTACAGCTGATAAACAACTTCAACAAATTAGCTGATTATTAAATTAACTCAAATAAATCAGTAGCCTTCTTATACTTGAAGGATAAACAGGCTGAGAAAGAAATTAGGAAAATGACACCCTTCATAATAGTCACAAACAATATAATTTACTTTGATGTGACTCTAACCAAACAAGGGAAAGATCTGTATGAAAAAAAAAAAACAAAAAAAACATCAAATCTCTGAAGAAAGAAATTGAAGAAGACCTCAGAAGATGGAAAGATATCCCATGGATTAGCAGTGTTAATATAGTTAAATTGGTCATTGTGCTCAGAGAAATCTACAGATTCAATACAATCCCCATCAAGATTCCAACTCAATTCTACATAGACTTAGAAAGAGCAATTCTCAAATTTATTTGGAAGAACAAAAAACCCAGGATAACAAAAATTATTCTCAGCAATAAAAGAACTTCTGGGGGAATCAGGATCCCTGACCTCAAGCTGTACTACAGAGCAGTAGTGATAAAAACTAGATGGTATTCATACAATGAAGGGAAGTAGATCAATGGAAAAGAATTGAAGACCCTGAAATGAACTCACATACCTATGGTCACTTGATCTTTGACAAAGGAGCTAAAACCATCCAATGGAAGAAAGACAGCATTTTCAACAAATGGTGCTGGCTCAACTGGCGGTCAACATGTAGAAGATTACAAATTGATTCAATCCTATCTCCCTGTACAAAGCTCAAGTCCAAGTGGATCAAGGACCTCCACATAAAACCAGATACACTAAATCTAATAGAAGAGAAAGTGGGTAAAATTCTCGAACACATTGGCACAGGGGAAAATTTCCTGAACAGAGCACCAATAGCTTATGCTCTAAGATAAAGAATCAACAAATGGGACCTCATGACATTGCAAAGCTTCTGTAAGGGAAAAGACACAGTCAATAGGACAAAATGGCAACCAACAGATTGGGAAATGATCTTTAACAATCCTACTTCCAATAGAGGGTTAAAATCCAATATATACAAAGAACTCAAGAAGTTAGACTCCAGAAAAACAAATAACACTATTAAAAAATGGGGAATAGAGCTAAACTGAGAATTTTCAACTGAGGAATCTCAAAGGGCTGAGAAGCATGTATAGAAATGTTCAACATCCTTAGTCATCAGGGAAATGCAAATCAAAACAACCCTGAGATTCCACCTCACACCAGTCAGAATGGTCAAGATCAGAAACTCAGGTGAGGATGTGGAGAAAGAGGAACACTCCTCTATTGCTGATAGGATTGCAAGCTGGTACAACCACTCTTGAGATCAGTTTGGTGGACCCTCAGAGAATTGGACATAATACTTCCTGAGGCCCCTTGCTATTCCACTCCTGGGCATATACCCAGAAGATGTTCCAACACATAATAAGGACACATCCTCCACTATGTTCATAGCAGGCATATTTATAATAGCCAGAAGCTGGAAACAACCCAGATGTCCCTCGACAGAGGAATGGATACAGAAAATGTGGTACATTTACACAATGGAAAATTACTCAGCTATTAAAAACAATGATGTCATGTAATTCGTTGGCAAATGGATGGAACTAGAAAATATCATCCTGAGTGAGGTAACTCAGTCACAAAAGAACAAGCATGGTATGTACTGACCAATAAGTGGACATTAGCCCAAAAGTTTGGAACACCCAAGATTCAATTTACAGCAACCTTTGGTCTGAGTGTGGGGTCTCAGATGGAGGATTTGGAGAAGGGACTGAAGTAGCTGAGGGACTTTGCAGCCCCATGGATGGAGCAACAGTGTCAACTGGTTAGGTCCTTGGTGCTCCCAAACACTGGATCACCAACCAAAGAATGCATATGGAGGGATCCGTGGTGTTGTTCACGTACGTGGCAGAGGAGGGCCTTTTTGGCCATCAGTGGGAGTAGAGTCCTTTGACTCTGAGAGTGTTAGATGCCCCAAGATAGTGGAATACCAGTCAGAGAAGTCCGGAGTGGGTGGGTTGGTGGGTGAATATCCTCATAGAGGCAGGGGAGAGTGGACGGGATAGGGGTTTTCCAATGTGGAGACCTAGAAAGAGGAAAACATTTGAAATGTAAATAAAGTATCAAAAAATAAAAAATAAAAATAATAAAAAGGGATTATGTTAATGATACTTGGGCCCATATTATATGTGGGGTCATAAGCCACTCTAAAATCTTGATGGTTTATTGTGAGAGCAATGAGAGCTCTTCAAAAAGTTTCAAGCACAGCAACAGTATATACTTTATATATATGAAAATTAGATTGATTTTTATAAGGAAACTAAACAAGGAAGAATATAATTGAAGGCAAATAACTGTAACTACAGAAGACTAATTTTTGAAATTGCATTCAGATTTATTTCTTGTTATGAACAGGATAGTGTTAGTGTGAATATATTAACATATTAATTTTCTTTATTTTTTTCTCAAAATTTTAAAAATCAATAGGTGAATATGTAGTTTGCAGGTGTCTCTCCTCCAACCATACCTCCATTCCCTGAGGTATGGAATGAGTCCTAATATTGGTGCAGATCCTTTTTTCCCCCTTCCTGTGGACCCCTATGCCTTCTCTTCTAGGTCATCTCCATTCTTCTGTGTCATTGTCCAATATCTATAGACACTCTATATTTGGGAATCCAATGTCAGCATCTGGCAGGGACTCAGGTTGTTCGTTCATACCATCCTTCCTTTGCTTCATTATGTCTCCATTCTCATCCTTAGCCACGTGAGAACCTTCTTGCAGATGTGATTCCTGGCACTGTAACTATATTCATCAGAGACTCTAACACTTGGTACAAATCCAACTCCCAGTCCTTTCATCCATGTCTCTCCAGATTATTCTTTGTTTAGCTGCTACTTACTTATATGAGTCCCTCATTTCACTACACCTTCAAATTCCTGAGAACTTTGCCTTTGGTGTGGACAGAAACTTTTAAGGTGTTTGATTTTTCCTGAAGCCTCTCACAACCTTTTCTCTTAACCCATCACTTCTTTTCCTATTTTCCACCCAACAACCTGTAGAAGCACTTTCTACCAGGGAAACCACAGCCAGTATAATTTCCTAAAATCTAAAGAGAACAATCAAACAAAAAAAACAAGACAAATACGAATAAGTAAAATTAAAAAAAAAAAAAAACACTAAGGAATGGAACACTCAGCAAAAAAGATAAGAGCAGACATTAACCCCACAGAATAACCTCAATCATCCTACCTCCAGATATCTAGATACTAGCACAAAAGGACAAACATTAACAGATAAGACAGAAATGCATCCATAAACTCAGTAACTCCACTGTACTACGTGTTGTGAACTGCAATATAGATAAAGAACAAGACATTGATTTTTAAAATATCAATTGTAAATATGCTCAAAGACCTTAAACAGAATATGAATAAAACTCTTAACGAAGTCTGTAAAAACACAAACACTGGAATACAATAATATAAACAGTTCAAGACATAAAAGTAGAAATAGAATTACTGAAGAAAACTCAAACTGAAATTAAACTGAAAATGAACAATTTAGGAAGTCAAACAAAAACCTCAGAGGTAAGTCTTGGCATCAGAATACATGACCTGGAAGAGAGAATCCCAGGCATTGGAGACATAATAATTAAAAACAAAATCAGATACCTTGGGAAAAAAATCATTGAATCTGACAACATCCAGGCACAAAACATTCAAGAAACCTGGGATACTATGAAAAGACCAAATATGCAAACAATAAGAATATAGGAAAGAATAAACCCAGGTGAAAGCACAGAAAATATAACAAAATCAGAGAAGAAAATTTCCCCAACTGTAAGAAGGACGGGGGTCCATCAAGTATAAGAAGTATACAAAATACCAAATAGACATGACCCAAAACAATATTATCCAAGACACATAATAAAACACTAAAAATACAGAGCAGTGGGGACACAGACACTTAATAGAAAAATCAGGAGGCCTGTATATGTCTGACCTAGGTCTTTTGCATAAATGCTATGGTTGTGCAGCTTGGTGTTCTTGTGGGACTCATAACAGTGGGAGCAGGAACTATCTGTGATTCTTTTGCCTGCTTTTGAGACCCTTTTCCTTCTACTGCATTGCCTAGTTCAGACTTAGTATGAGGAGAGGTACCTATTCTTATTGAAACTACATATATAGTTAGGTTTGACATCCATGTGATGCCTGCCCTTTTCAGAAGGGAAAAAGAGGAGGAGAGTTCTGACAGAGAGGGCAGGGTAGAGAGGGCTGTGAGGAGATTGGGGAGAGAAAAGTACAAAGTACAGTCAGAATGTAACACATGAGAGAAGTATTAAAAATATTAAAAGGTACAAGAGAAAAAATCCAAATATCATATAAAGTCAGAACTATTAGAATAACATTAAACTTCTTAATGGGGATGGTAAAAGCCAGAGGGTCTGGACTGATACTTTACAAATTCTAAGAGATCACAGATGCCAAGCCAAATAAATACACCTAGCAAAACTGTCAGAACAAACAGAAAAAGAAAAATACATGGATAAAACCAAGTTTAAGTAGTATTTGTCTACCAATTGAGACTACAAAAGAAACTAAAAAGAAAACTTCAGATTAAAGAATTTAACCACACACCCAAGAAAATCCAGGGATTGAATAGCATGAGACAAGAAAAATCAAAAGTGGGGAAAATTTTTTTCAATAAACACAACAAAATAACAGAAATCAATAGAAGCTGCTCATTCTTAACTCTCAGAAATAATGGTCTCATTTCCACAATAAATAGACAGAGACTAACAGATTAGATTAGAAAAATAAAAAAGGAACCCACATTTATGCTGCATCTAAGAAACACAACTTACTATCAAAGGTAGATATCGCTCCAGAGTAAAGTATGAAAAATTTATTCTAATCAAACATACTCAAGAAGCAAGAAGCTGCTGCTTTTTAATTGCTGATAAAATATACTTCAAAACAAAATTAAATAAAAGAGGCAAAAAAAGATACTACATATTCTCTAAAGCAAAAAGCCGTTTAGAATTCTAAATGTCTACCAAACGCGAGGGCACCAAGCTCATAAAATAAACAACACTGCAGTTAAGAATAATTTATTGATCTACACAATGTGATAGTGAGTTACTTAAATACCTGACTTTTGACAATAGATAGATCATTCAGAAAACAAAAAAAACTGAACAGTTTCTGTACTTAAGTAACATGATAAATCAAATGGATCTAGTAGATATTTCATCCAAACATAAAAGAATATATCTTTTCAGCAGCTCATGGAAATTTCTTTAAGAAACATCACATACTTGGACACAACGCACATCTCAAAAGATATAAGAAAATTGATGAAATACCCTGTATCCTAACAACTATGGTTTAAAGATAGATATCAACAATAGAAACTACAGAAAGCTTACAAACTTAATGGAAACTGAACAACTCTCTACTGAATGAAAAATGGGTCAAGACAGGAATCAAGAAAGGAACTGAAAACTTTTAAAAGCCTGAATTCCTATAAACATGTCTTTCTTTCTTTTTTTTATTTTTTTACAAAGTAACCAAAATTATACACTGAAAAAAAGAGCATCTTCAACAAATGGTACTGATCATACTAGATATAGAAGAATGTGAAAAGATCAATATCTATTACCCTGCAAAAACTCACCCCCAAAAGGACCCCAACATAAGACTAGATACCTTAAATTTATAGATGATAAAACAGAATTATCTTGAACTCATTGGCACAGGAAAAGACTTTCTGAACAAGACACCTAAACAAAGGCAGTAAGATCATCAATAAATGGAACCCAATGAAACTGAAAAGCTTCTGTATAACATTACTTGGACAACACAGCAGGCTATATAATAACGGAATGTCTTTACTAATTACACAGCTGATACAGGGCTAATATTTAAAACCAATAAGGAATTTTGAAAAAAAAAATAGCATCAAGAAAACAAATAACCTCATAAAATGTGTTTAGATCTAAACGTAATTCTCAAAAAAAGAAACACAAAGGGCTGAGAAGCACTTGAAGAAATTTTCAATATCCTTTATTATCAGGGAAATTAAAACCATCGGTACTTGATGATTTCATATTATATCAGCTAAAATGTCCAAGATCAATAAAATAAATAACAGCTCAGCCTGGTGAGGATAAGGAGTGAGATGAATATTTATCCATTGCTAGTGGAAATTAAATCTTCACATCCAGTATGGAAATCAGTGTGGCAATTCCTCGGGAGGATGGGAGTCAATCTACCTTAAAATCTTCCAGTACTTCACTTGGCCATATACCCCAAAACTTTACATCTTTCTCCAGAGGCAGAGACACTTATCTGTGTTAATTGCTGTTCTATTCATAATAGCCAGAGATTAGAAACAGCCATCAACAGATATATGGATAATGAAAATATATGACATTTATATAATGGAGTATTATTCGGTTATTTTTAAAAGCAAAGTAATAAAATTCAACAATCAATGAATAGAAAAAAATTATCCCAAGGGAGGAAACCATGACCCTGAAAGTCAAATTTCATATGTATTTTCTTACATGTTGATTTTAACTTTGAATCTTTCCATAGACATGCAACAATACAAGAAATATGTCTACAGAGGTTAGATATGGAATGAGAGATTAGAAACTAGGCTAGGATATTCAAAGGAAGGGGAAATAGAATACATGATTATGTAAAGGCAGTGGGTAGCCTGGAGCAGGGGGGATAGAGGGGATGGGACAGGTAAATGAGGGAATGATGGGAAGGACAACTAACCACCATTGGCCATTGGAGAATGAATATGGATACAGATTACTGTAGAAGCTTCTTAAAATGTACACATATATTAAAAAATCCAAACAGTCACCAAATATCAGATGAGACAAACATCAACTAGGTATATTTCACCACCAAGTGAAGTATCTAGTATTAGCCAAAAGGGTTCCATGGAAATATGTAAATAATTTAGGCTATTGCCATGACTATTGAGTCCTCTCCACAAAGGGATTTCTGAAGATAGCACTTAGATGTCAATGATAACAGAGAAGTTTAACCTGATGTGTAACTAGAGCCTTCACTGCTACTGTCTGGTGTTTATGATTCTAGAAAGCAATTCTTGTTTCTAGAGTTTAGCATAGCCACCAACACAACTACAAACTCTGCACTATGCAATAGCGACCTGCATGCACAAATACTGTGGGAGTGACCATCCACTCTCTGACTGGATTTAAAGCCCAAACCATTATATGGAGTCCGTGTTTGAAACTGCCGAAGTGTGCAAGAACATGAGACTAGAAAGGCCTTGGGCCTAGAAAGAAACAGAATACTATTTTTTGGTAAAATAACATAGCAGTAAAATGCATCCTAAAGACATTATTAAACACATAATCAGTGTCTCACTCAGCCATCATCAAAGAAGTTTCCTCTTGCAGTATTATATGGGAACTAATAGAGAGAAGCATAACACTTTATTTTGTGTATAGAGTGAGAGACTTTGGAATTCTCAGTCTAAAATGGGATAGCTTCATTAAACACCTCAACTCTAGGCTCAAGGACCTACGTGCAAGCAGTTAAAGAAAGATTTTAAGAGTCATGGGGGAAATATAATACTACGAAAACAGCATCTTTTAGAAATAACAGGGTTGATACATATAGGATAGCACAGAGACTCTAGCAGAGTGCTTAGGGTCTGTACCAGTTCAAGCCAGATGGGATCCTAGTACTGAGAAGGGAACATGGGCATGAGCTCCAATCCCTAATCCCAAACCTATCTTCATTTAAAATTTTGTGAAGGAAAAAGCAATTTTCTCCAGTAGAGTCTCACCATGTACAATAACCACACTTAAGGATAAACCCTCTGTCTAGTAGCAGGTGGACAACATAAAACAAACTCAGTGCTATTTTTATTGGTTTTTTTTTTCTAATACAGATGTTTTTTGGGATGTTTTTGTCTTACAAGTCTTTGGTTGTATGTTACAGTTTTGAAGTTTGCATTTTTATGAGTTCTCTGTGTGTATATGGGTTTCTTTTGCTTTCTTTTTGTTATTATTATTTTATTCTTTTTGTGTGCTCATTTGTTTGCCTGTTTTCATAAATAAAAACAAAATTTGGTGGGTGATTGGTGGGATGAGAAGGATCTAGAAAGAGATGAGGGAGGGTAATCTCTGATCAAAATATACCATATGACCTATATCGCTTTTTAACAAAAAATAAAAATATAAGCGAACACTTTATAATGCTGATAGTGAACAGGCCAAGTTCGTTAATATGACAAATATTTGCAAAATACAAACAGCAATATATTTCCAATAATTTTGAGAATTGAAAGTATTTAATCAAAGTAGCCAAACACAAGATATAATTTGCCTCTCGCTTGCTGAGCTTCAGCTGAAGAAGAGGGGTAAGTAAGTAGGTGCCCATACTATATAGCTCCCAACAAAGCAGCTTACATGCAAGTCCACAGGTGGTAAAGCACCCAGGAAACAGCAGGCTACAAAAACTGCTCACAGGAGTGTTCTCTCTACTGGAAGATTGAAGAAACCTCATCATTACAGGCATGGAACTGTGGTACTCTGTGAAATCAGACACTCTCAGAAGTCCACTGAACTTCTGATTCCCAGGCTCACCTTTCAGCATCTAGTTCAAGAAATTGCTCAGGACTTCAAAACAGAATGCAGCTATTGGTGCTTTGCAGGAGGCAAGTGAGGCCTATGTGGCTGGCCTTTTTGAAGATATCAAAGTATGATATCCATGCTATACATGTAACAATTATGCCAAAAGATATCATGCTAGCATGCCACATACAGGGAGAATGTGCTCAATAGTCCACTATGAGGGTAGACACTTCATTCTAACTGTTCTCATCTTCCTATTAGCAGTACTTTTAAATGTTCAATATTTTCCCCAAGGGATCAAAAGATACTTAAGTAAATGATTGCATGTGGAAACATAGGGGACAGAAATAGGTATTGCAGCTTCTCCACATTCATATGTGTCTGAATTTTTTTATTGGATATTTTCTTTATTTACATTTCAAATGCTATCCCCTTTCCAGGTTCCCCCCCTGGAAACCTCCTATCCCGCCCTCCCCCCAACCCTGCTTGTATGAGGGTGTTCCCCAACCCACCCACCCACCCACTCCTGTCTCCCTACATTCGAATTCCCCAACACTGGAGCATCCATCAAACCTTTACAGGAACAAGCGCCACTTCTCCCATTGATGCCTGACAAGGCCATCCTCTGCTACATATGCAACTGGAGCCATGGATGCCTACATGTATATTCCTTGGTTGGTGGCTTAGTCCCTGAGAGCTGTGGGGTGGTCTGGTTGGTTGATATTGTTGTTCTTCCTATCAGGTTGCAAACCCCTTCAGCTTATTCAGTCCTTTCTCTAACTATTCCACTGGGGACCCCGTGCTCAAGCCAATGGTTAGTTGCACGCATCTGCCTCTGTATTTCCCAGGCTCTGGCAGAGTCTCTCAAGAGACAGCTATATCAGGCTCCTTTCAGCAAACAGTTTTTGGCATCTACAATAGTGTCTGGGTTTGGTGACTGTATATGAGATGGATCCCCAGAAGAGGCAGTCTCTGGATGGCCTTTCCTTCAGTCTCTGCTCTACACTTTATCTCTCTATTTGCTCCCATGAGTATTTGGTTTCCCTTTCTAAGAAGAATCGAAGCCCTTACTCTTTGGTCTTCCTTCTTCTTGAGCTTCATGTCATCTGTGAATTGTATCTTGAGTATTCCAAGGTTTTGGGCTATTATCCACTTATCAATGAGTGCATACCATATTTGTTCTTGAGAGATTGGGTTACCTCACTCAGGATGATATTTTCTAGTTCCATCCATTTGCCAAAGAATTTCATGAATTCATTATTTCTTATAGCTGAGTAGTACTCCATTGTGTAAATGTACCACATTTTCTGTGTGCATTCCTCTGTTGAAGGACATCAGGGTTTTTTCCAGCTTCTGGCTGTCATAAATGAGGCTGCTGTGGACATAATGGAGCATGTGCTCTTGTTATATATTGGAGCATCTTTTGGATAAATGCCCAGGAGTTGTATAGCTGGGTCCTCAGGTAGTACTATGTCTAATTTTCTGAGGAACTGCCAGAGTGATTTCAAGAGTGGCTGTACCAGCTTGAATTCCACCATCAATGGAGGAGTGTTCCTCTTTCTCCACATCCTCACTAGCATCTGCTGTCAAAGGAGTTTTTGATCTTAGCTATTCTGACTGGTATGAGGTGGACTCTTAGGGTTGTTTTGATTTGCATTTCCCTGAGGATTAAGGATGTTGAACATTTAGGTGCTTCTCAGCCATAGGAGTTTCCTCAGTTGAGAATTCTTTGTTTAGCATTGTACCCCATTTTAGCAAAGTAATTTTATTCTCTGGAGTCTAATGTCTTGAATATATATCCTTCAATCAGATGTAGGTTTTGTAAAGATCTTTCCCTAATCTGTTAGTGGCCATTTTGTCCTATTGATAGTGTCCTTTGCCTTATGGTAGCTTTGTAAATTTGTTAGGTCCCATTTGTCTATTGTTCAGCTTAAAGCATAAGCCATTGATGTTCTATTTAGGAAATTTTCCCCTGTGCCCATATATCTGAGACTTTTCCCCATTTTTCCTCTATAACTTTCACTGTATCTGGTTTTATGTGGAAATCCTTCATGCATTTGGAATTGAGCTTTGCACAAGGAGACAAGAAAGGTTCAATTTGCATTCTTCTACATACTGACCTCCAGTTGCCCCAGAACCATTTGTCAAAAATGTTTTTTTTCTACTTTATGGTTGTAGCTCCTTTGTCAAATATCAAGTGAACATAGGTGTGTGGGTTCATTTCTTTGTCTTCAGTTCTATTCCACTGATCTTTCTGCCTGTCTCTGTAACAATACCATACAGGTTTGTTTGTTTGTTTGTTTGTTTGTTTGTTTCACTTTAGCTTTGAAATACAGCTTTAGGTCAGTGAAGGTAATTCCCCAGAAGTTCATTTATTGTTGAGAATAGTTTTTTCTATCCTGGTTTTTTTGTTATTCCAAATGAATTTGCAAATTGCTCTTTCAAACTCTATGAAGAATTGAGTTGGAATTTTGATGGGGATTGCCTAGAATCTGTGGATTTCTTTTGGCAAGATGTCCATTTTTACTATATTAATCTTGCTAATTCATGAACATGGGAGATCTTTACACCTTCTGATATCTTCTTCAATTTTGTTCTTTAGAGACTTGAAGTTTTGTCATATAGATCTTTTACTTGCTAGGTTAGAGTCACACCAAGGTACATAATATTATTTGTGACAATTGTGAAGGGTGTCATTTCCCTAATTACTTTCTGAACCTGTTTATTCTTTGAGTAGAGGAAGGCTACTGATTTTTTTTAGTTAATTTTATATGCAGCCACATTGTTGAAATTGTTTATCACTTTTCGGAGTCCTCTGGTGGAATTTTGTGGTCACATAATTATCTTATCATCTGCAAATAGTGATATTTTGACTTCTTCCTCTCCAATCTGTATTCCTTTGACTTAATTTTGTTGTCTAATTTCACTAGCTAGAATGTTAAGTACTATATTGAATAGATATGGAGAGAATGGGCAGCCTTGTCCAGTCCCTGGTTTTAGTGGGATTGCTTCAAGTTTCTCTCCATTTAGTTTGATCTTGGCTACTGTTTTGTTGTATATTACACTTACTATGTTTAGGTATGGGCCTTCAATTCCTGACCTTTCCACAAATTTTAACTTGAAGGCATGTTCAATTTTTGTAAAATGATTTTTCAGCATTTAATGAAATGATCATGTGGTTTTTTTCTTTGAGTTTGTTTATGTTGTAGATTATGATGATGGATTTCCATGTATTGAACCATCTCTGCATCCCTGGGATAAAGTCTACTTGATCATGGTGAATGATTATTGTGATGTGTTCTTGGATTCCATTTTTTGTGAATTTTATTGTGTAATTTTGCATGGATGTTCATAAGTGTAATTGGTCTGAAGTACTCTTTCTTTGTTTGGTTTTTGTGTGATTTATGTATAAGCATAATTGTGGCTTCATAGAATGAATTGAGTAGTGTTCCTTCTGTTTCTATTTTGTGGAATAGTTTTAAGAGTATTGGTATTAGGTCTTGTTTGAAGGTCAAATAGAATTCTCTACTAAACCCATCTGGTCTTGGGCTTTTGTTTGGTTGGGAGATTTTAATGACTGCTTTTATTTTGTTAGGGTTTTGGGACAGTTTCAATGGTTTATCTGATCCTGATTTAACTTTGGCCTCTGATATCTGTCTAAAAAATTGCCCGTTTCATCCAGATTTTCCAATTTTGTTGAGTATAGGCTTTTGTAGTAGGATCTGATAATTTTTTGAATTTACTCAGTTTCTGTTGTTATATATCTCTTTTCATTTCTGATTTTATTAATTTGGATACTCTCTCTGTGACCTCTGGTTAGTCTGCCTAAGTGTTTATCTTGTTGATTTTCTCAAAGAACCAGCTTCTTGTATTTTTGATTCTTTGTATAGTTCTTTTTGTTTCTATTTGGTTGCTTACATTATTGAGTTTGATTATTTCCTGCTGTCTACTCTTCTGGGGTATATTTGCTTCTTTTTGTTCTAGAGCTTTCAGATATGCAGACAAGCTGCCAGCAAATGCTCTCTCCAGTTTCTTTTTGGAGGCACTCAGAGCTATGAATTTTCTTCTTAGCACAGCTTTCACTGTGTCCCATAACTTTTGGTATGATGTGCCTTCATTTTCATTAAATTCTAAACAGTCTTTTATTTCTTCCTTGGCCAAGTTATCACTGAGTAGAGTGATGTTCAACTTACATATGTATGTGGGCTTTCTGTTGTTTTTGTTGTAATTGAAGACTAGCCTTAGTCCATGGTGATCTGATAAGAAGCATGGGATTATTTCAATCTTATTGTATCTGTTGAGACCTGTTTTGTGACCATTTATGTGGTCGGTTTTGGAGAAGTTACCATGGAGAAGAAGGTATATTCTTTTGTTTTAGGATGAAATGCTCTATAAATATCATTTAAATCCATTTCATTGTTTATTTCTGTTAGTTTCAATGTGTCTCTTTTTAGTTTCTGTTTCCATGATCTGTCCATTGCTGAGAGTGAGGTGTTGAAGGATCACACTGTTACTGCATAGGTACAATGTGTGCTTTGAGCTTTATTATAGTTTCTTTTATGAATCAGGGTGCCCTTTCTTTTGGAGCATTGATGTTCAGAACTGAGAGTATATCTTGGTAGATTTTTCCTTTGATGAGGATCCTTCCTCATCACTTTAAATAACTTTCAGTTGAACGTCAATGTTATAAGTTATTGGAATGGCTACTCTAGCATATTTCTAGGGACCATTTGCTTGGAAAATTGTTTTCTAGTCTATCACTCTGAAGTAGTGTCTGTCTTTGTCACTGAGGAGTATTTCCTGTATACAGCAAAATATTGGGTCCTATTTAAGTATTCAGTCTGTTAGACTATGTCTTTTTATGGGGGAACTGGGTCCATTGATGTTAAGATATATTAAGGAAAAGTGATTGTCGCTTCCTATTATTTTTGTTGTTAGAGGTGGAATTATGTTTGTGTGGTTATTTTCTTTAAGGTTTGTTGAAAGAAAATTACTTTTTTTACTTTTTCTAGGGTGTAGATTCCCTCCTTGTATGGGTTTTTTCCATCTATTATCCTTTGTAGGGCTGTTATTTGTGGAAAGATTTTGTGTAAATTTGGTTTTGTCATGGAATATCTTGTTTTTTCCATCTATGTTACTTGAGAATTTTGTTGGGTATAATAGTCTGTGCTGGCATCTGTGTTCTCTTAGGGTGTCCATGACATCTGCCAAGGATCTTCTAGCTTTTATAGTCTCTAATGAGAAATTTGTTGCAATTCTGATATGTCTGCCTTTATATGTTTCTTGACCATTTTCCCTTACAGCTTTTAATATTCTTTGTTTAGTGCATTTGGCATTTGATTATGTGATGGGAGTAGTTCTGTAGGCTTAATAAGCATTCATAAGCATTACTTTGTTTAGGTTAGGGAAGCTTTCTATAATTTTTTGAAGATATTTACTTATCCTTTATGTTGGGAATCTTCACTCTCTTCTATACCTATTATATTTAGTTTGCCTCTTGTCATTTTATCCCTGAATTCCTGGTTGTTTTGGGTTAGGAGATTTTAGCTTTTTGAATTTTGACTGTTGTGTCATTGTTTTCTATAGTATCTTCTGCATATGAGATTCTTTTTTCTAGCTCTTGTATTCTGTTGGTGATGCTTGCATCTATGACTCCTGATCTCTTTCCTAGGCTTTCTATCTCCAGGGTTGTGTCACTTTTGTGATTTCTTTATTGTTTCTATTTCCATTTTTAGATCCTAGATGCTTTGTTGAATTCCTTCATCTGTTTGGCTATGTTTTCCTGTAATTCTTAAATGGAATTCTGTGCTTCTTCTTTATAGACTTCCAGTTGTTTGTGTTCTCCTGTATTTCTTTAAGGTATTTATTCATGTCCTTCTTAATGTCCTCTATTATTACAATGAGAAGCTATTTTATATCTGAAGCTTGCATTTCTGGTGTGATGTTTGTACTGACTGGTTTTGTGTTTGACACAAGCTGGAGTTATCACAGAGAAAGGAGTTTCAGTTGAGAAAATGTGTCCATGAGATCCAGCTGTAAGGCATTTTCTCAATTAGTGATTGGCGGTGGAGGCTTGTGGGTAGTACTATCTGTGGGTTGGTAGTTTTGGGTTCTTTAAGAAAGCCAGCTGAGCCACCCAGGAGAAGCAAGCAAGTCAGTAAGAAACATCCTTCAATGGCCTTTCCATCAGCTCCTGCTTCCTGACCTGCTTGAGTTCCAGTCCTGACTTCCATTAGTGATGAACAGCAGTGTGGAAATGTAAGCTGAATAAACCCTTTCCTCCCCAACTTGCTTCTTGGTCATGATGTTTGTGCAGAAATAGAAACCCTGACTAAGACAATGGTGTATCCAGAACTTGCTACCGTGGGAGAACTGGGTTTTACTGATACCAAGTAACCTTGGTTTCTTTTGCTCATGTTATTATATTTACATTTTGCCATTTGCCTCTTTCTAGTGATACTTGCCCTGGCTGTATCTGACTAGAGCCTATTCCTCCTCTGTTCCTGTTTGTTCCAGAACTCCTCAGAGTCCACCTCTCTGTGATCCTGTGATTCTGGGATGGTGTGATCCTGAGATCCTAGGTATGTCAAAGATCCTGGGAGGCAAGCAGACTCTGGGATCCTAAGATCCTGGATGTGTTAGAGCACCTAGGAGTCGAGGTTCTGCTGGGTGTGGTGGGAATGGGTGCAGAGCTAGTGCCCAAGGTCTGCTCAAGGTACTGGCTCAGACTGGAAGGAACCTTTGTCACTGGCCAAGCAGGCTTCTGGGGTCCCTTGTCCAGTTGGTCCTAGTTACACCGTGATTTGGGGGCAGATCTTGTGGTGTCCTCACCTATGAACCTATGATCCCAGTTGTGTAAGAATTACTGGGAGTTGAGTTTCCTCTGGGTGTTGTGGGACTGGGTATAGAGATAGCACCCAAAGTCTGCTCAGGATACAGACTCAGACAGGAAGAATGATTTTTTAATATATATGCAAGATGTAAGCATCAGTCCAAGAAAAATGTTTCAGTGAACACATTTCAATAGTTCCACTTTCTAATGATTATAAATAAACCTGTTAGAATTTTATGGACAATGCCAATTTGGATTATTTAAAAAGTAAATGAATTTCTTATTGAGAGCCATTGTAACATATATATAAAATTTGGAAGTTATCCATTGATAAAAATGGACCTAATTTATTAGTCCACAATATTTACTGTCATGTGGAAGAAAATATCTTCTGAATGTGAAGGAAGATAGACATTCACCCCTCAATTTTTCTGTTACCTGTATCATTTACAAATATTCTTCCTAAATTTCTTTTTATCTTAATGAAAAAGTTTTTCATTTCTAACCTGTTTCATTAAAAACAGAAAATGGAGTAACTTTATTATCCAGAACATCTTTTTATTTAGGAATCAATGAATAAGGACTATGGTATATGAATACTTCATCTCTCCAGTTTCCCCAACTGCAACATCTTTATTGCCAGCATATTAGATAGGATGCTCATGGTCATTCCTGGATTATGACAATGTAATTTTTTTCTGTAAAATACACTTCAAGGCAAAGCTAATCAATCTTCCCATTCCCTGGTGAAACACACTAGAAAGGATATAGAACAGTAGCAGGCAGATTTATAGAGCATCACAGCAACATTTTCTCACCAAAACAAAACCAGTAAGAGATCTTCATCACCAGAGATTCTGGTTAGTGGATCTGTTTTAGGCTAAGATCTATTGGGTTTTATTTAAGATTTTTAATAATTTTTTGAGATAACAATTATATCATTCTTCTCTCTCCAAACCCTCTCACATAACACCCTGCTTGTTTCTTTGAATTCATGATCTTATATTTTCATTAATTGCTCTTACATGCACATATGTATATCTTTATACATATATATTCCTAACTATAACGTTCTCAGTCCATATATTGTTTTTGTATCTATGTTTCCAGGGCTGACCATGTGAGATTAGAAGGAAAATCAATGTAATCCACTGGGAAAGACTGTTTCTCCCACTTTTTGTATTCCTTATTTGCCTGTAGTTCTTCCCTGGACAAGGAAAGGATCATGAGGAACAAACCTTACACAATGAACTATAAAATCTATGTTTTTAATTTGCTAACAATCTTATATTGTTTGTGACTTTTTAAATATATACTGTACTCCAAAATGTTTGTACATAACACCTTCATACATAAATAGAATATAAAATTTTTCTTTTTCCAAATATACATTTATGGTATAGTAGGATGTCTTGTGTAAAGAAATGAAACCAGAAAGTTTTCCTGTGATCATGACATCCACATATGCCCAATCACACACATCATACTCAAACACACAATAACAAAACAGAAAATAATATTTATACACATTAAAATAATACATAAAATGTCTGAATCGCATAAATATTTTCATTATAATTGTTTTACCATCTTAAAATTTATTATAACCTCCCTGGCATTTATAATTAATGAGACAGCATTACAAACTGTATCCATTGTATTCTGGTTGTTAAGTGGTAGAGTCCTTAACGTATCAAGGCCCAGCAAGTGACTCATAGTGTCAGGAGCCAGGGCCTCCACACCACCCTTGGGAACCTGACCTTTATACAGCCTTAGGCAAGTTTCTGAGTTTGTATCACCTTAAAGCAGGTCTCTGAGAACCAGAGAACCAGAGAACCAGAGAACCAGAGAACCATGTTTGTGCAAGATTAGCTGTCCCTTGGATCTCTGGAAGACAGGCTGACCCAAAATGTTCAGACACCAGACAGTAGTTGAGCCATAACAATGGGAGGGCAGCAAGCTTCCTCTCCCCCCTCCCCTTGCCTATGATTTTTGCTTTATAAAATCTGCTTGTGTTAATAAAAAATAGACCTTGACAAAACTTTGCTTGGTCTCGCTCCTTTCTCTCGCCTGTTTTTCTTTCAGGCTTGGTCCCCCTCGATCCCATGAATAATGAGGTCCTGTGGGATGGGACAAAGTGGTGTCCAATGTGGGGCTCGAGGTACAGACCTCTGCCAGATGGACCCCAGCCCAAAAGAGGCGTCACACCGGCTCCAGACAAGATTGAGAACCCTTCTCACTGCTCATGAGAAATATTCGTCCTCGGTAAGTGATTTCTGTCCGTCTCATTAAAAATGGGCCAAAAGTTGACTAAAGAAGCAGTCTTCATCAAAGACTTAAGGAAGTCCTAAAGCTCCAAAAACAGTTCGCTCAACTTTCAACTGAGCTTGCCTCTTTACAATCAACTCTTCACGAGACTGTCCTCACTCCAGTTTCTAGACCGCCAAATAAGCCTTCCCCCAGTTCCAAAACTCCCGAAAGGGCCCGAGGATCCCGTAGTGTTTCTTTGACCTTCCCTGTGATTACCCATTCCACCCAGGCTCCTGAGCCCCCTTCCTCTACCACTTTTAACCCCTCTGAGGACGCCCAGAGTGACCCTGATGGTGAAGGGGAGGGAGCCCAGGAAAGAGGACGAACCACCGGCACCAGCTATTGGGCACAGCTAGTTCCATAAGTTACATTTTAAAAATCTAAAAGAATTAAATGCTGCCGTCAGGACCTACCGACCTAATGCCCCTTTCACCCTTTCAGTCCTTGACTCTGTCTCGGGGCGACTATCTGCTCCCAGGAGAATGGATTCGTGTGGTTCAGGCAGTCCTCACTGGTGGCCAATTCTTAACATGGAAGGCAGACTTTATCGATCACTGCCAGACGGCCGCTAATACTAACCTGCGGTCCCCAGGGTCGCCTTCTGACAAACTCAGGACCTTGGACAAACTCAGTGACCAGGGAAAATATTCAATGGAGGCCCAACAACAATGCCTCCCACTCGGGCTCTTGGCTCAGACAGCTAATGCCACTCTCAGCACTTGGCGGGCTTTTCCAGCATCGTGCTCGGCACTCACCCCTCTGACTAAGATTACTCAGGGAACCCAAGAAGATTACAGTGAGTTTGTGAGCCGTCTGCTAGAGGCTGCGGAGAGGACCTTGGGCCACAAGACCTCTGATGATAAGATCATTAGACAGTTAGCTTATGAAAATGCAAATTCGGCTTGCAGAGCCACTCTACATGGCACAACCAGAGACAAGACTCTAGATGAAATGATTTGCCTGTGCCGCGATGTAGATTCCTTTTCCTCCAAGATGTCTCAGGCTGTCCACCTTGAGGTGGGCACAGCGCTCCAGGTTAATAATCCTCAGAAAGGCTGTTTCAGATGCGGACAGGTGGGCCACTTTGCCCGCCAGTGCCCCAACGCCCCAAGGTCGGTCGACTCTCCCCAGGCTTCTTCAGGTCCCCTTAACAGGCCCCCACAACCCTCCACCCTTTGCCCACGCTGCCAGCAAGGCAAACATTGGGCTAACACCTATCGATCTTCCACAGACATTACTGGGCACCCACTGCCTTCCCTTCAGGGAAACGGGCGGAGGGGCCAGCCCCGGGCCCCCATATCAATCCCGTTTCTCCTGGCCTCGGGGAACAGCTGGCTGACCAATCCCACCCAGCCCTCTACAGAGCCACCCCAGGAAGGGCAGGAGTGGACCTGTGTGCCACCGCCCCAACAATATTAACACCCGAGGATGGCGTTCAAGTCCTCTCAACCAGGATCTTTGGACCCCCTCCAGGGGGCAATTCTTCATTTTGGGGCTAGCTTCCATCACTCTCAGTGGCCTTACTGTTCACCCTTCCGTGGTGGATAGTGACTATACTGGAGAAATCAAGATCCTGGTCAGTGAACCTCGTGGCCCAATTTCCATTCCTCAGGGACAGCGCTTAGCTCAAGCCTTGCCTTTACCCCTTGATATCTCCTTCCCAGCACTGGGTCCCCACCGTGGCCCCTCTCAGCCAGGCTCCACAGATGTCTACTGGACACACGCTGTCACCAAGGACCGCCCCACTCTACGCCTCAAACTACAGGGCAAGGTCTTTGAAGGAGTATTAGATTCAGGAGCCGATTCCACTGTACTGTCACAGGATTCTTGGCCCTGACATTGGCCCTTACAAGCCTCCATGACCCATCTACAAGGAATTGGACAGTCCAAAAATACCTTACAGTGTTCCCAGCTTTTAACTTGGGAGGACAATGAGGGAAATAAGGGCACTGTCTGGCCGATTGTTGTTCCTGGCCTTCCTGTCAATCTCTGGGGCAGAGATATCCTCTCCCAGATGAAAATCTTTATGTGCAGTCCCAATGAGGTGATTGCCCAACAGATGCTTGCACAGGGTTACCTTCCTGGTCAGGGGCTTGGCAAACAAAACCAGGGAAGCCCTACACCCCTAACCACCCCTCACAAAAGAGATCGCACAGGCTTAGGGTTTGACAGCCATTTTTCATGAGGGCCATTGCTCCCCCTGCACACCAGACAGACAAAATCACCTGGAAAGATGACGTCCCTGTCTGGATTGACCAATGGTCCCTCCCCTCCAAAAAATGGTCTGCAGCCATAGCATTAGTGCAGGAACAGTTGGCTGCGAGACATATTGAACCTTCTACCTCACCATGGAACACACCTATTTTTGTCATCCAAAAAAGAAACGGTAAATGGCACCTGCTACAGGACCTCAGAGCAGTCAATAAAACCATGGTCCCTATGGGCGCCCTACAGCCTGGTCTACCCTCCTCTGTGGCCATTCCTGATGGCTACCTAAAACTACTCATTGATTTAAAAGACTGTTTCTTTTCCATCCCCCTCCACCCTGAAGATTGCAAACGTTTTGCGTTCAGTCTTCCCATAATCAACTGTGTGGGACCTTTCCCCTGCTTCCAGTGGCGGTTCCTCCCTCAAGGCATGGTCAATAGCCCTACTCTTTGCCAAAAATATGTGGCTTAAACCATCGACCCCATCAGGTCCCTCTTCCCCCACCTTTATATGGTACATTACATGGATGACATTCTTCTGGGGGGACCCAATGAGAGACAGTTCCACCAGGCAGGATGACAACTTATTGCTGCCCTCCAAGATTGAGGGCTCCGAGTCTCCCCTGAAAAAGTACAAGTACACCCTCCCCATCTGTTCTTGGGGTTCCTATTTGAGAAGGATTTTGTTGTAAGGAGGGATCAAAGAACCTAAATTAAATGGAATTTCTGTGAGAAAGCCAGATATGGCTTCAACAAAAATGATAAACATAAATTTTCCAGTATAAGTGGAGAAAATGGAAGAATAGGGTACAGAAACAGTGCTCTAATGGCCAGAAGTTCAATGTTTGTGAGTTTGGAAAGAGTTGTAAGTTCAGTTATCATGTCTTCTGTTGTCAGAAACTATAGCTGGTGTTTGTCTCAAGCAAAATATCTCTAATATAAAACCTTTTAAAATTAGTTTTATCAAGGTCATACTAGAAGAAGAGAGAATGAAAAATAAATTAGTAGGAGATTAAGGCTTGAGACTATAAATACACGAATGAAGACTAGAGTTTAGAATTAGATCATTTCCTGTGGGAACATTTAAGTAATAGGCCAGGTTCCCTAATTGAAACTACCATGTAGAGAGGCTCATAGGCAGCAGACCAGATGATACAATAGAGATGTTCAAACAGTGATTTCTCCAAATGACCTGTGGTGTATAATTTAGAATGAATGGTTTTCTTATAAAACACTAAGTCAGAATAGATTCATGAAATCTTTGTAACAGCCATTTAAAACTAAGTTTGCTTCAAGATAATTATTCCATAGTACTGATTCTTCAGATAAATTGTAATGCTTTGACCTTGTGTGGGGCCTGTAATTATATATCTACTCTGATTTCTGTAGATCAGTAAACTCTGGGTTGACAATATCCAATCTGAAGTTAAATAGTTGGGGATGATTGAACTGCAAGTCAGTTGAGACAAAGCCGCACAATGAGAAATGTGGTACAGTCTGCAGAAAAAGGTTCATGTTTGGAAATATTACTGTAAAAGGGGGGTTTTCTGACCAAATGCTTTGAAAATTACCAAAATTTTACAAGTATTAGTAAGTAACCACAAGTGTCATCTTCACCATGCAATTGCTCTGAAACTGTCATGATAATGAATAGTGATACCTTTCCATTATTTTACTGTTGAGGACTCTGTTGCCACAATCATTGAAGAAAATTAATTCTATACCTCAGGCAGAATACTCACCATATTTCATTTAGTGATGTAATTTAAATACATCTTAATTCCAAGTAATGCATTCTATACATATGTAGTTCAGAAATCAGTCATAAAGAGTAAAATTAATAAAATGGAGAACTACATTACCTTCAGATTTAACTACCTGTTCTCAAGTCTCCTAATGTCTAGAAACTCTACTTAGATATCCAAATCCATTGTGTTCCAGAATTATCCCAAAAGCCTTGGAAAAAGTACTTATCTATCCCATTTAATCTATAGTGATTCTATTGGTAAAAGAATAAAATCACTTTTCTATACTCTCATGGTGGATAAACCAAAGAAGAAACTTACTATTTTTTTATATAAATATTCTGCTCACTCATTTGTGAAGAAATATAACTGCAGGTTTAATGTAAGCATGCTGAGGTCTTTTTCTATTTTTCATTTTTAAGGATGGTTATTTTAAGACATAGCAATGGGAATCCATTGTGAGCATGGTCAATGTCATTGTAGAGACCCAGAATGGGACCTATAATTGTTAATAATGCTCATAGTTATGATTTTTTAGAATAAGAATCCAAATGTTAAAAAAAAATAAAAATGCTTCATTTTTGGATGCTATTCATGCCAATTAAAAAAGGGTATTGTCTAAAAGTATGTATTAGTGCCCTACCAGAAAAATAAAATTTCTTTATTGGAATTAAGGTGGAAAATGATAAAAGATATAAAATTGACTTCTAGTATTTCTTTGTAGATTGATTGAAGTATTTATTAATCCAAATATAAATGCAGTTCTGAAAATAGTTACTCACATCCCTACCTCTGGCTGTCACAAAACTTGACATTTCTATTCTCTTTTTAAATGTTAAGTTACTAATACTTTAGGACAAAATATTATAAAATATATAAAATCAATATTTTTTGTGTAAATAAATTCTAATATTTTGTTTATATAGTCCGAAATCTGAGTGCTAAGACTTCAATTTATTTTCCTCCATATTATAGTCATAAGACAGATAAATTATTAGTCAATTTAAACTAAAATAAATATCAAAATCTGTGTAATTGTTTAATGAAATTGAGTATGACAGATTAATAATTATATTACTTCTCTACTATCACACTATTTTTGATAACAAGTATTAAATATTATGTAGGTCCTACAAAAAAATTAGAAGTACAAGACATTTACAAAATATTTTAAATTATTTGAGCCATCATCCCAGGAAGGTGAGATGCTTATTTCAACCTGGAATTAACCCAAATCAGGTATCCTGGTAGAAGTCACCAATACAAGATTTCCCAGCCACTCCTGGATCTTCTTAATTACATCCTTGCTTTGGGCCATTCAGGGAGATGGGTCACAAATGAAAACCCCCACCAGTACCATCAATACTTTCTGCCATGTGCCTTTTTGTGGGTAGATCAAAAACACTCACTGCTTTATATACTTAACCACATCTTTAGTAACATTTCATCTTCTATAAAATGTTGTAAATCTTAATCCTTACTACCACTTCAGCTGATCACCTAGGGTGGTAGATTGCAACTGTTGAGTATTACCGTATTTTACTACTTGATCTATTCAAAAACTCCAGTACCTTAATTCTCCATCACCCAAGGTCTTTAAAATCTGTAGCTTCTGATTGCCCATATTTAATCCCCTAACTCCATCAACATATGCATTCCTCTCTCCCACAATAAAGGGCAATTACAGTCTGTGAAGGGGAATTGAGAGGATAGAGCTATGAAGGGACAGAAGGTTCCTCTCCCAGAAAGACCTGCTTGAAGATACAGCAGAACACTGTTGAGGTCATTGTGTAAGAAAGCTTCTTGCACCTAGAAATAGACTATTCCACACATGATTCCCACATGATCACAGGTAAATGTCTAGTCACTGAGCAAGATGAAAACTTTTATGTGTGTCTTCACTCAAGCTTCAGTATTCAAGGGTGGGGTGCTGTCAGAATGCCCAGATATTCATTAACTTGTACCCAAAAGTATTAAAATTAATGGAAAAGATTGACAGAATTCAAGACAGAATGAAAGCAAAAACAACAACAAAGAAAAAAAAAAGGAAAATCATTCTGATTAGAATGAACAAAATAAAAATAGCTTTACTAAGAGTTATTTACCTAGACAGGAAATCCGGCTGAATCAAGAAAACATTTTGAGGAACTGAGTGAGTTGTGATGCTTTTATAGTACTTTTAAACTCAAATAATTTATTCAAAACTGGGCTGTGAAAATGGCTCATCTGATGAGAGGACTTACAAGTCTGATGACTTGAATTTGCTAGTAAAAACCTACATGGTGAATGGAAGAAGATTCACAAAAGTCACCCTCTGAAATCCAGGTGGGTGACATTTCACTTGTACACACACACACATACACATGCACACACACACACACTCATACACACTAACACACACATGTACATGAACACATACACATACTCCACAATACTAGTAAAAAAATAAAATATTCATCTCTTCCATTTCCTAATTGTAAATTGCCTAGGAGTATAAGAAATCAGAAATGCAGAAGGTTCCCCCTCCAACCATAGGACACAATTGAAAAAACCTGGAGATTTCTGCCATAACTCAAAATAAAAACAGTAACTCAATGTTAATTTCATGACTTGACTTTCAATATTCACTCCTCCAGTAACACTGACTGATAGATACAGTGTGATAGAATCAAAACAGTGAATATAAAGGCAAAGGGACAGTTTCCCAAATCATGAAACTGGGTGGTAACATACTAGAGTCCATTATTTCTTCCTGTTCCTTGTTTGACAGCAGCCATAAAAACTGGGCGTGGGATGGTCCTCATCACAAGGGAAAGTTGGTCAAGGAAGGCATTGATAGATGTTCGAAAGAGAACAGGATCTTCAGTGGTCCACCTTCTAAAAGTAAAACAGAGATACCATCAGGAGAAAAATGAGTAATCTGGGCAGTGTCCTCAAACTACATCTTCTGCTTACTTCTAGTCAGACAGAGTCTCCTCTACAGCACCCCTAGAACACCCCCTGGCTCCCAGTCAAAGACCACCCTCACACCAAACTCTTAGAGAACTGACACAGTGAGGATAGTGTCATTCACAGTGAACTCCTGCTGAACCATCACTTGCTGGTGCTGGACATTTGAGGCCAGAGTTCTACATGCAATGTTTGCCTCCACAGCGGTCCGGAAAGGCACTGTGACAGAACTGAAGGGAGATATAGTTAAGGTTTTCACTACTGAATTTCTTTGTGCAATGGGTTTGATCACACCTCTGAGGTTTACTTTAGCATCCCTGCAAGTAACACCCAAAGAAACTCACAGCGGTTCTGGTGTTCCACACACTACACAGCCTTCACATAAATAATTGGTTCCCTACTCTGCCTCAGGATTGACTGCTTACAGTATGTACTTTCTGTCTCCTCCCTAGTAAGCCATAAACCTCCGCACAAGAAGTACCCTCTCAAAGCATTCTTGGAGTTCTGCTCTTACTATGTTGCTGTCCCCCCGTTAATGTGCTCTTCATAAAAGATACAATTCCAAGAGTCGACTTCCAGCTGTTGTTGCCGCATCTCCACTGGGTCCAGGGATAATTGGTGCCTGCTCACCCTGAGAAGCTATGGGCACTTCTTCCACCACCACTCTTGCCTCTAGAGGGCTCCTTGAGTCGAGGCCACCTGGGGCAGCCTGGCTACTAAAATCTTGTGCTCGATTTACATGTGGAGAGTTATCATGGTTATTCTCAGCTTCAGAATGATGTGAGCTTTCTTCAGTCCGAGGTGAGCTTTCTTCAGTATGATGTGAGCTTGCTTCAGTATCATGAACTCTGGATGTGTGCTGTCCATCCTCCCCTTCTTCTTCACCACCTGCTCCACAAACATTGTACCCACTGGGATCCTGCATGGTTAAGTGGGCTTATCCACCCAGAGTTCCCCTGTAATACTGCCACCCAATCACCCGGACTGCTAAGGGAGTGGGAGCCCCGCCCTTTCAGACAAAGGGCCCCATTGTGAGCATCACAGTGCCCCTGCAAACAGGATATCACGAGGGGAAGAAGATATCGCGAGAGGAAGAAGATAGAGCAGGAGAAAAGATATCAAGAGAGGAAGGAGATATCGCGAGAGAAAAGATATCATGAGAAGAGGAGAGTTTCATGATAATTACAATCTCTCCAGAGATCATGCCCACCAAAGTAAAGATCATTCATCATTCTTTAATATAAATGAAATGATCATAAAACACCATGAGTTTTCTAGATTATAAAATATTTGATATTAGGATCACAGATAAAGCAGAAAGCAACACAAAGGGTGAAGCTGGCTTTATCGCTTTGAGCAGATTAAAAGAAGTCTGTTTATGTCTTTCTTGAAACCATGAAGCAACAGCACATAGTTCAATTGGACTTTTTCTTCTGGGTTTCTACAGACTAATAGTAGATCATATACTGATGTATTAATGTAGTTCATGTTTTCCTTGTTATCTTAATCGGTGCTTTCTGTTTCAGAGAATATATAGAAGCATAACTTATCTGTTCTATAATAAATATTAACAGTTAAAATGACCAAGATTTGTATTTATTATATTTTTTGTTTTTCAATAATTTATTTTTATATATTATATATACTCATCTCAGCCCCTCTTTCTTCTCCTTCTAGCCCTTCCCCACAAATCCCTCCCCTAATTATTCCTTCCCCTTCTCCCATATTGTGTACCACCTCACCCTGATACATGTATTCTCAGCAGGACTAAGCACATTCTATCCCTGTGAGGCCCAACCAGGAAGTCCAGGTATTGGAAGGGGATGCAACGATGGGCAACAGATTAAGAAACAGCCCCTGCTCCAATTCTTAGCTGAACATCTGCTGCAAATTTGTAGTGGATCTAGATCTAGGACCTGCATGCTTTTTGGTTGTGAATACAGTCTCTGTGAGCCTACATGGGTCTAGGTTGGTTGAATCTAGATTTTCCTGTGGTGTCCTTGACTCTTCTGACTTGTTCACTTCTATCCCCTACTCTTCAACAAGACACCCAGAGCTCTGCCTGATAGTTGACTGTGGTTCTCTGTATTGGTATATATCCTCTGTGGAATGCAGCCTCTCAGAAGACAGTTATGATAGGTTCCTTCAGCAAGCACAACAGAGAATCACTAATAGTGTCATGGGTTGGCTATCACACATGGGATAGGTCTCAAATTGGGGCAGTCATTGGTTGACCATTCCCTCAATTTCTGGTCCATCTTCTTTTTTGCACTTTTTGTAGGCAGGACAAAGTTTGGGTTGAAAGTTTTGTGTGATTTTTATTTGTTTGTTTGTTTTTATGTTTCCCTTTCTTCCCTGGAAATCCTACTTAGTTATAGGAGGTGGATACAAGTTTCTATATTCCTTACTGCTCATAGTCTCAGCTTACTTTGCCTTTTTCTCTCACAGCTTATAATATTCTTTGGTTATTCTGTAGTACATTTAATGTTTTATTATGTGGTGGGAGGATTTTGTTTTCTGGTCCAATCTAATGGGTGTTATGTAAGCTTTTTATATGTTTATAGTCATCCCTCTCTTTAGGTTAAGGAAATTTTCTTTTATGATTTTGTTGAAAGTATTTTCTGGTACTATGGAGTCTAACTTCTTGAGTTATTTGTACATATTGGATATTAGCCCTCTATCCAACATAGGATTGGAGAAGGTGTTTTCGCAATCTGTTCCATGCTATTTTGTCCTATTTAGAGTGTCCTTTTCCTTACAGAAGCTTTGCTATTTTATGAGGTCTCATTTGTCGATTCTTGATCTTAGACCATAAGCCGTTGGTGTTCTATTCAGTAGCTTTTTCCCTGTGCCCATGTGTTCAAGAAGCTGGAAACAACCCACATGTCCCTCCACAGAGGAATGGATATAGAAAATGTGGTACATTTACCCAATGGAATACTAATCAGCTATTTAAAACAATGACTTCATGAAATTCGCAGGCACATGGATGGAACTTGAAAATATCATCCTGAGTGAGGTAACTCAGTCACAAAAGGACAAACATAGTATGTTCTAATTGATAAGTGGATATTAGCCCAAAAGTTTGGAATACCCAAGATTCAATTCACAGCAACTGTTGGACTGAGCTTGAGATCCCAGATTGAAGGAGTTGGAGAAGAAACTGAAAGATCTCAGATAGTGTGCAGCCCCATGGAGTGAGCAACAGTGTCAACTGGCCAGCCTCCCCCCTTCTCGTTCTTCCAGAGACAGGGTCACCAACCAAAGAATGCACATGGAGGGACCCATATACTTGCCACATATGTGGTAAAGGAAAGCCATATTGGCCATCAGTGGGAGGAGAGGCCCTTGCATCTGAGGGTGTTAGATACCTCAGTATAAGAGAATGCCAGGGAAGGAAGATGGGAGTAGGTGGGTCAGTGGGGGAATATACTCATAGAGGCAGGGGGAGTGGGAATGGGATAGGGGGTTTTCAAAAGGGACATCTGGAAGGGGGAAAACATTGAAATGTAAATAAATTATCCAAAAAAAAAAAGAAAGAAAGAAAGAAAGAAAGAAAGAAAGAAAGAATATATTTTCTGGCCCTTAGAGCTGTGACTGGTCCCCTTCTACTCCTCTTATTCTTAGGTTAGGACTTTTCATCATATCCACTATTTCCTGGATGTTTTATGTTAGAAATATTTTAGTTTTAGCATTTTCTTTGAATAATATATCTATTTCTTCTATCATATCTTTAATGTCTGAATTTTTCTATTCCATCCCCTTAATTCTGATGGTGATTCTTGTGCCTGTAGCTCCTGTTCTCTTCCTTCAGTTTTCCATCTGCAGGATTCCTTTGGTTTGTGTTTATTATTATTGCTTCTATTCTTATTTTCAGGTCTTGATGAGTTTGATTCATTTCCTTTACCTGTTTAACTGTATTTTCTTGAATGTATTTAAGGGATTTGTTTCCTCTTTATAGGCCTCCTGTCTGTTTGGTTGTATTTTCTTATATTTCTTTAAAGGATTTATTCATTTCCTGTTTACAGGCCTCTATCATCTTTTTAAAATTGAATTTAAGGTCATTTTCTCCTTTTTTGGTTCATAACTCTTTTTAATTCATGAATGATTTAATTAATTAATTAATTAATATCCCCTGTGGTTATGCATTTTGCCTCGACACTGGGGTGCTGGGACACTGCTAGGGGAGTGGAAATGCAGGGCAGCTCCTGCTAGGCTATGTTCCTCCCTTGCTGTCATAGGGTGCCAACTCAGGTTATGCAGACAGGCTGCCATTCAAGAGAGGTGAAACACAGCTTGTGATAGGAATCTTAGCCCACATTGCTAAGAGAAATGGCATGAGCTGGGACCTAGGATGGTTTCTCATTTGTCTTGGGTACTCAGACACCACTGGGAACCACAAAGAATTGAGAAGTAGGGATGGGCCAGAGATGAGCCCGGGGCCAGGGAGAATCCCACTTAGCTCTGTGTGAGTATCAGGAGTGCAGTGGGACCTTCTGTGGGAAACTTAGGTGGTGCAGCCTAGTATTGACAAAAGATTCCCCCCATACTGGTTCTTTTTTTTTTCCTCTATTTTTTTAACTTTTTATTTATTTTTCCTACTATATTTACATTTCAAATGTTTTCCCCTTTCCAACTCTCCCCTTTGAACCTCCCCATTTCCTCCCCTCTCCCCCTGCCACTATGAGGGTATTCTCCCACCCACTATCTTCTTCCCTCCTTGGCATTCTCTTACACTGGGGGATCTAACACCCTCAGGCACAAGGGCCTCTACTACCGCTGATGGCTAACAAGACCTTCCTCTGCCACGTATGTGGCCAGCACGATGGGACCCTCCATGTGTATTCTTTGGTTGGTGGATCAGTCTCCAGGAGTATCGGGAGGAGGGGGGGGAGTCAGGCCAGTTGCCACTGTTGCTGCCTCCCTGGGGATTCAAACTCCCTCAGCTCCTTCAGTCCCTTCTCCAACTCCTCCATCTGGGACCTCACACTCAGCCCTACTGTTGCTGTGATTTGACTCTTGAGCATTTCGAAATTTGGGGCTAATAACCATTTATCAGTGAGTACATACCATGTTCACTCTTTTGTGACTGTGTTACCTCGCTCAGCATGATATTTTCAAGTTCCATCCATTAGCCTAAGAATTTCATGAAGTCATTGTTTTTAATAGCTGAGTAGTATTCCATTGGGTAAATGTATCACATTTTCTGTATCCATTCCTCTGTGGAGGGACATCTGGGTTGTTTCCAGCTTCTGGCTATTATAAATATGTGTCTTTATTACATATTGGAGCATATTCTGGGTATATGCCCAGGAGTGGAATAGCTGGGTCCTCAAGTAGTGTTATGTTCATTTTTCTGAGGCTCTACCAAACTGATTTCCAGAGAGGTTGCATTCCTACCAGCAATGGAGGAGTGTTCCTCTTTCTCCTCATCCTCGCCAACATCTGCTGTCACCTGAGATTTGATCTTAGCCATTCTGACTGGTGAGAGGTGAAATCTCAAGGTTGTTTTGATTTGCATTTCCCTGCTGGCTAAGGATGTTGAACATTTCTTTAGGTGCTTCTCGGCCATTCGAGTTTGCTCAGTTGAGAATTCTCTGTTTAGCTCTCTTCCCCATTTTTTGATAGGGTTATTTGGATCTCTGGAGTCTAGTTTCTTGAGTTCTTTGCATACATTGGATATTAGCCTTCTATTGGACGTAGGATTGGTAAAGATCTTTTCCCATTCTGTAGGTTTCCATTTTGTCCTATTTACAGTGTCCTTTGTCTTATAGAAGCTTTGTAATTTTATGAGGTTCCATCTGTCAATTCTTGATCTTTAGTGGTTCTTGATGAGAGAAATAGTCTTTGCTTAACCAAGCTGTTTATTCATGGTGAAAAGCATGCATAAGACTTACTCAGGGTTGACCAGAGTTTAAATAGCTTTTGCAGGAAGGAATATCCAGGAAGGGAAGCTTATTGGCCAACCCTCAGGACCCATCTACATACCTCATTAGCATGGAGAATTCTGGGCTTTATGCTACAAGGTGATCAGTTGTCATGGTCCTTTTAGTGGGGTGCTGTGGTCACATGCTTCAGGACAGGAAGCAGGTCAGGAGCAAATACAAATGCCTACTTTTCTCAATTATGAGAATTTATGAAGTTCCTTCATCGCTCAGTCTTGCTAGTGTTTCTGTCTTGTATCATTTTTCTACTTGCCCCACAGTCCTTCTCCCTGTAATTTTCTTGTGCTTTGGTTTTGGTAGAATATCCAGAGTTTGATATAGTAGATTTACTGTACTGTGAAGCTGCCATATTGCCCTGGCTTTTGTTGATTGAGTTCTTATGTTCTTCATTAGCCATCTGGTTATCCCTGGATATTACTGATGTAGCAGGTATAGGGAAGCCCATCTTAACCTGGATGTTCCTGTTTAAGCAAGTTTCTGGTCAGTAGCTTTATGCTGGACAATGGTACTCCAGGGGGACACTATGATGTTCAAAGTAGCTAGCTTTGCTCCAGAGGAATAAAAGGGCAGAGGAATATGTGGAGGGAAGTGATCTAACTTGCTAGTTACTGGTGTTGTAAGCCAGGTAAAAGTAGGTGTAGAGTTATCAGGACAATGGAGCTTCTGGGGGAAAGTAAGTGACTCAGAGCAGTTAGGAGAACCTTTGCTGACTCAGTGAGCCTATTTATTATATTTCTAATTATTTAAAACAAATTTTAAATTTAAATATATTTTGATCCTATTCCTCACCTCACCCAAGTCATTCTAGATACTTTCCTCATCTCTACCTTCCAAACTTTAAGTTTTTTTCCAAAACAAAAACCGATATTACAACAGAAAAAAAACAAAGAAAACTACATAGTAAAATACCCAAAAGAAAACAAAATGAATTAATAATAACAAACCAAAGCAAAACAACCCCCCAAACTAACACTAAATTGTATCCAAACACACACACACACGTATGTGCAAGCACATGCCTGCAAACACACTCAAATCTGTAGAGATTATTATGTGTTAATTATCTACTAAAAAACAGGCCTACCTTGGAGTGGTTGATATATCCAGTGTCATTCAATAATTGAGAACTGATTTTTCCCTTTCCCAATAGTTATGACAGTTCTGTTGTTAACCTTTACCCTAGTGGTTTAGTTTTCAGTCAACCAACCAACCAATCAATCTTTCATTCAAAAATATAACAAAATAAAATATATTAAGATAAAACAAAACCCATCACATTGAAATTGGCTAAGACAAATCAACAGAATGAAAAGAGCCCAAGAGAACACACAAGAATCAGAGTTCCATTTGTTTGTACATTCAGGAGTCCAACAAAACCAATAAAGTGGAAACCACAATATACACCATATATACATATGTGTGTGTGTGTGTGTATACAGTGTCTTCCATATATATATACACATACAATGTCTCTGGTGTAGATCTTGTACATGTTGTGTGTCTCTCTGTATACTCCATATGATCTTTGATCATATAGATTCAGAGAGCCTTGTTTTGGTGTTGTCTTCCTCTCATGTAGCTCTCACACTTTTTCTGTCTCCTCTTCCCCTGGTTATCTGAGCTCTAAAGACAGGTATTTGATGAAGTCATCCTGTTTAAAGCTAAGGGCTCTAAATTTCTCACACTCTGTAAAATGTCTGTCTGTGTGTCTCCATATCCCCTCCATCTTCTGCAGGAGGAAGTTTCTTTGATCAATATGTTTTTTTTTTCACTGTTTTTGTTTATTTGTTTATATGTGTGGGAACACACATCTATACCATGGTCCATGGGTTATGGTCAGAGGACAACTTTCAGTAATATATTTTTATATAACGTGGCTATAGGAATTAAAGTCAGATCAACATGCATGCAGGTAGGCACCTTTATCTGCTGAGCTATCTCATTTCTCTGGGAGGAAAAAATTTATATATTTTTTTAAATATATAATTTATTTTTAATAATATGGATTATTATATTTATTATATATTTGTTGTTTATTTTCTTTTGTTTTTTGATAAATTGTTGCAAATAGAATGATGCATTTCAATGGTTTATAGAAGGTTTTGCTTGTTTTGTATTTCAAAAATAGATTTATTTATTTGTGGGGTGGTATGCACACATGCCACACTATATAAGGATTCACGGGACAGCTCTTGTGAATGGGAAAGCTCCTTCTACCATGTGGCTTCTGGGGTTAGAATTCAAGTTCTCAGGCTTAACTGCAAACACATTTTCTTTGCTGAGCCACCTTGCTGATCTAACTTTTACGTCCTGTATCATTTTCTTTTTATTATTCCATTTCAAATATACTCTTGTTTTCTGAGGAATACACTGTTGAAAGCCAGTTTTAGGATTCAATAGTCTCAGGTTTTGAAATAGTATGAAATTCACCCAGATATGTAATATTAAAAAAGAGTTGTATCTTCAAGATTTTTTTTCTGATGCGGTATGAGTAGTAACTTGTACTGTTCAGATTCCTGTATTCTTCCATGTAGAATATGAATGACCTCAAACCCAAACATCTTTATAAAAATTAAATTTTATAAAGGAACAGGGAAGCAGGAAGGCCTTACTGAATGAGCGAACAGTTTTAGTATAAAGAACTGAAAACTGAAGTGCTTATTTTTGCCATGAACATATATATATATATATATATATATATATATATATATATATATATATAAAGGAAATAAATTAATATACGTCAGAATCAGAAAGGACTTATTTCATTAAGTAGGTGCTAAATCCTACTTGGGTAATCCTTACTGATGAATAGTTTTACACATTTCTTTCAACATCTCCATAGTCATAATCTAACTTTAGTAATTACTTTCACTTTTGTGGGAATATAGGCTGACATGGGTATCTGATATTTTGAAACTTTTAATAGGCATATTATTTGAGAGATCTTGATAAGCAGAAAATAAATGAATTCAGTATATATGAGAAAATGCTGGTAAAATAGAGTACTTCTTACTATGATTTAATTTTCAGTACCCAAAAGGTCTGTCTAAAATGTACACATAAGCAAATAGGCTGCATGAACTTAATTCTATTTCTCTTGTCCTTTGGAAAAAAATTTTCATATTGCTATTTGTCTGGTGCATAAGATCACCCAGGACAAGGCTTAGAACCCGATACTAAGTTGTGTCTTGAAATTTTATGGCAGTGTCCATTCTCTCACACATATGTGTCCATCACATTCAACACAGATTTCATTTCAAACCTCGGGTGTTTGAGCAATCAGAAGTGCAGTTACCCATGCTAGTGTGCTGAAAATGGCTCTAGTTGTAATGCTCATTTCTTAACATTTTTGTTATACTTAAGATAAAAATAAAGCATATGTGAACTTAATCAAACAAACAGATAAAATTAACAAAATCTTACTAAATTCTATAGTTAGTCAAGATTCTAGTGTATGATTATGTTAAGGATTTAAAGCATAAACATTTGTTAACACACCTTAGTATAATGCCAGAAAAATATAATGAGCTTAATGAGTTTCTTTCTTGATTTCAAGTAATTCCTCTCTAACCAAGAGCTTTCTATCTAGTTACCTAAAGCTGCAAGGTAATATTTTTTCTTATGATAAATGATGGCAGACAGGCATTTGTAGATGAGTAAGTAGGCACCGGACATTAGGTGGACCTTGAAGGTTGAATTCATGGCAAATGAGAGACAATGATGTTGAGAGTATTCAAATGTTTCCTTCCTTCTTTCTTTTTGTTCCTTCCTTCCCTCCTTCCTTCCTGATGTTCTTATTAGGGTTGAATTGCTTATTATGATAAATCATCATATTTGCTGAGAAAGCACTAACAAGAATGATATCTAAATGAACAGATATTCATGAGTTGAAATTGTTCATAAGGGGAAGTAATAGCTTGCAGCCACCTGTAACGAAACTCCAGTTCCATAGGATCTCATGCCTTCGATGATCTCTCTTAATGAATATATGTGCACCAACATACAGACACACATGCACACACACACACAAACACATACCTGTGTGTATATATATATATGCTCATATATATATACATATATATATAAATATACATATATATATATATACATATATATAATAATAATTTGTGTTATTTATATATTAACTCGAGGGTAGTGAAACTCTCAGGGCCTACCCCTTAAATAGAACTGAGTCCTTCCCTTTCAACATGCATCCATTCTGGAAACTATCAACTGTGGAGAGGTACACTTATGATTCCTTCACACATTTTTTAAATTTTCTTTGATGACTGCTTGTTTATGCTGTTACTTTAGGGGAGATAAATATTTTATAGAAAATTTTGTAGTTTTAATCTTAAAATAATTTTCTAGATTAAGACACATTCCCTTTAACAAGTAACATAACAACAAACATTATTTCACTATTTTCTTGAGAATGATTTATTTTTGTAATATTTTGAGGTTTATATTTTATGCTTTATACCATCCAGAGCACTGAACACAATATTATTTATAATAATGGTAAGGGCTAACATTTACACAGCATTTTAAATATGTCGCACAATTTTTCATGGCATTTATTTACTTAAATTAACTCATCTAATTCTCATAACTTAATATTCTCCATGTTCTAGAGTAATATATTTCAAAATAACTATTTCATAAGTATACTGTTAAAATTAAAAGAATTAAATTTATATTACAATACTTAAAGCGTCTTGAAAATAGAATTATCTGTATGTTTAAATTATGAATATTTATGAATATTATACACATATATACATATATACACTATATATAGTACATAATATTTACTAATATATATATTATATATATAATATATATGTTTGTGTATGTGTATGTTTATCAATCTGTGAACTATGTTCTCTATGCTTTCTGAGTCTCAATATCCATATATAATTTTCATATATATGTATAATATATATGAATATTAACTATTATCTATAGTACTTAGTATCTATTATATACTAATATATTTACCACTTAATAAAATATATCATATGTAAATAGATAACACATAATATATAAACTTTCATATTAAATAATATTCATATATTTTTAATATATTTTAACTAAAGTATTACAATTTTATATATAAGAATATATTTGTGCAAAACATTCCATGTGAGGTCCCTGGTACTCAAAGTGCCTAGAGAACTAGATTTACAAACTTCTAAATGGTAGGGCAAATATTCAACTTAGGCATGGTAGTCTAGTTCTAAAGAGCAATCTCATGAGTATTATGAACTCAGTTTTCTTTTGGAATAATGTTGTTGCCTAGTAAATTTCCATGAAGTACATAAATAGCTCTAGGCAATTTATGATTTATTTTAGAATGAACACTGTATGTTATTGAACGTTTGGCAAGCAGCATTTCATATTGTTGACTACTCTTTTCTTGTTTTAGTAATCAAAGGAATATCAAAGGAATATGATAACAAAATAAATAGAAAGTTAAAATTTAATACTGCTAAAAATTGTAAAGAAGAAAACAAATAGCAATTTGTAGTAGAGTAAAAAATCTTTATGTAGTCTTCAATGTATTGTAAAATGAATTGTCCATATCACTGTGTAAACATTTATATTAGACAGTTTGAGGTTGACATGTCATATGTTTTTAATCAGTAGAAAATATCAAAACTGTTGACATAACACTCTTGAAATTACAGTATAAAACCCCCATTTACCAGATATATCCTGATAAAACTATCAATGTGAAAATCTAGTATATAAAGACACAAGGCAAAAAAACTCATGTGTTGAGTTCTAGTTGAAAAACATTAAATCAGAAACTAATTCTGTATTTATCTAAATGAGCATAGAACTAGAATTTTCTTTAATTGTATCTACTGAGAAAAAGGTATCAACAAATTTTCTGGCTATACTCCAGTGAGACCCTGAAGAGGAGTATATAGGTTAATCATTTTTAAATTCCCGATGAACAGAAGCTTTATACTTTAAATGTATGTTAAGTAACATGTTTATTCTAATTTATTAGACACAGCAATAATACATGAACTAATATATGAAACAGCATTGAAAACACTGGAATTTGATCATCTTGTTTTGCACTACTGCCAGGAACAGAACTCAGTAAAATTATATAGATTTAGACTTAAGAATCTTGAAAGTGCTTAGATGTTTTAAACCAACAGTTCTGTTTCCATAAAATTCAATATTTTTAAAAAGTTAATAAATACAATTTCTTGTTTTTAAGACAGTGTATCACTGTATAACTTTGTCTGTCCTGGGGCTTACTTTGTACACCAGGCTGGCCTCAAACTCACAGAAATAGGTCTACCTCTGTTTTTCAAGATTTGGGATTAAAGATGTGCACTACCATGCCTGGATACCTTCATAAAATTAATCAGGAAAAACAGCACATATGAAATAATCTTTAGAGTATATTTTGAATGTATACAAAATATAAAAAAAATTAAGTTTTACTCTAATAATAATTGAATAAATTTTGCCTACAGTCAACTGAAGTTCATGAGGTAATGAAAAATTTTGATTGAGATATTTTTTATTTTACTTTATTTTTTTCATATTTTATTTATATTTCAAACGTTTCCCCCCTTCCAGATCTCCCCTTTGGAACTTCCCTATTCCCTCCTCCCTCCTGCTGCCACTATGGGAGTATTCCCCCAACCACCCACCCATCCACTTGGATTGAGATTTTTGTGATGCTGGAAGCAGCTCTCACCTTCTAGACAGGTATACAGTTCAGGCCCTCAGAAACAATTGGGAGAAAACTACACCATTATCAAGCTAACAAGGTAAATCACTCCCTGTATGTAGTCAAAGTACAAAAAAGAGATATGGGCATATCCATGTTTCAGTAGCATTATTTGAAAAAACAGCAAAGCTATAGAAACTGGTTTCATGTCAATAAAAAACAAACAGATAAACAATGGTATACATAAAAATTTAGTTTTATTAAACTGAAAAGGAGAAACAAATCTGCCATTTTACAGAATAGTAGATATAAGTACAAATTCTCATGCTAAGGAAAAGAAGCCAGGCTCAGACAATTACCACATTTACTCTCAGAGTTTCACCTGAACTGACTGGAATTGTGTGGGGCAAAAGGGCATTCAATGGGCTTGGGGAGCAGAAAACAAGAAAGAGTACATCAAGATAAAAGAAAAATATAACATTTTTTTATGACACACACATGCACATATATGACAATAAAGTAAAAGGGAAATACATGGGAAGGACGGAGAAACAAAGAGTGGGGAGGATGAGTAAAAGATGAATGTGGTATCAGTTCTGTCATATGGATGTTAAGATACTGCAGAGTGATTCAAGATACCCTAGACTTTTTACAGTATGGAGACTAATAAAGACTGTGAGGACTTTTAAAGTTCTATTAAAATGTTATTAAAATAAATACATACATTTATATTTCTATATGATATTTGATTATACACATACATATTTTTATAAATATTCATATAATTTCAAAATAGGAGGGGAACTATGAAGGGAATATACAATTGGAGGCAAGAATAGGGTTGATGAAGGGAATATACTATTTGGATGAAGGAATAGGGTTGATAAAGTATATTATGGACAAAACAGTGATTGTATTATGAATAAAATATGAACAATGTAGAACTGAATATATGTATGAAAATATAATAGATATTATATTTTGTATATCCTCTTAAAAATAAGTTTAAACCCAATTGAAATATCAAGGAATGAATCAGTTAGATTTAAGTGGTCATTAGGTCAAGGTGACTCCATTCTCAATTAATTAATTAATGTTAGGTTTATGGATTAACACAAAACAGATTCCTTATAAAATTCTTTTTATGTATTACATGGTTCTTCTCAGGGACTTGTAGAGTCCCAAACTGCAACACCACCATAGAATGTGGTCTTTTGACCTATTAGCCTTCTGGTTATTTACTCCAGTGAGTCTTTTATCCTTATTAATTAACTCTAGTTCAATCATAGCAGCAGAAAATTGGCCAAAGCAGCAATAAAACCGAAGTTGTGATATTTAATATACTCTCCTTGTTCATACAAGCAATACCTCTTAATATCTTAAAGCAACGTGTGACAGAGAATTCTCTTTATTAATGATGTGAGAGGCCAGGAGGTTCTAATGGGCCATTGTGTGAAATCATGATGGTAAAGCATGGGTCATGGTAGAAGCTGCAGAATGTTAGAATGTTAGAGATGACAGATCTGTGATACATTTATCAAAATGAGCTGCACAACTGGAATGAAGAGAGAGATCTATGTTCCAAGCAACAAAGCTAGCAGATTAAAGGCATGTAAACCCTTTGACACAAGATAGAGTTACAGGATTTGTTATTTCCCCTGCAGTGCTCCAAGCTTGTGTTGGTATTGTTTATTCGTTATGCCTTAATTCCTTACATTTGAATGGGAGTGTATAGATTGTGACATTTTCTGTTGATAGTATGTAATTTGTTTTTCTATGCTGTTGTTAAATATATTCTATATACTATTCTAAGACATTGCCATGAATGTCATAAGGTGCTTTAAACTTTTGGCAGTTTTGAGACTTTTAAGGCAATAAGAACTTTTTAGGTTGTAGTAAATTCATTTTGTATCATGATATGGTTAGGAGTTTAGGGTGGGCAGGGAATTAAATGAGATGGTTGGGATTAAAACTATCCCACATATAGGGTGATCTGAGGGAGAAACTGTATTCAGGAGAAAAAGAAAGGAGACAGCAAGGAAAATAGTTTCTTGTTTTTTGTTTGTTTTGTTTTTTATAAAAGCTGTGTGTTGCAGAAAGGGATTGTGACAGAGAAAATAATTTTTGTTTCACATATTGGTGGGGGAGAGGGAGCATGCAAGAGCAGTCATTGCTCATGGTAACTTGAAAGCAGCAAACTTTATTCTTGTTAGTTTTGAAATTTCACCATCATCTTTTAATTATGCATGAAGTTAGCTCATCAAGGTAAGAGGCACAATCTGAAATAGACTCATCTGGCTCCTCACTGATATATGTCATTCTGAAATAATACAGGCGACAGGTACTTCAAAATGACTGGTCTCCCTATGAACACCTTTCTCAAACCTTAAACAGGTTTGCCAACAAGAAACAACTTTAAACAATAGTATATTTGGGTAGTTTGGCAGTTGTTAAGCTACCTTTTCTAACACTTCTGTGAGAGGAGGAAACACTCTAATGAGAAGTTTAGACAATCAGTTTGTTAAAGGGGAGAGAAAAATTTTCTATTTATTTTGTCTTATTCTGATATGATAGGTTTTTCTTTTTTAGTATAGAATAGAGTTTATTCAGGGCATGGGGAGGGGAGTTATGAGGGTAGTAGAGGCAGAGAAAGGCAGAGAGAGGAAAAGAGTAGAGAAGTAGAGAAGTAGAGAAATAGAGGCCGGCCATTATCACGTGGAGAGAGATGGGGAAGGGAATAGGGAGATAAGGGGAAAGAGGGCAAGAGGCAAGGCAAGAGAGCAAGAGAGCAAGGGAGGTAAGAGCAAGAGTAGTTTTTGTTTAATCTTAATCTATTTTATTATACGTTATCATTAATCCCTAGAACTCTGCTTATTTTCTAATGAAAGATAGAAAGAGTGGATTTGGATTGGAGAAGAGGAGGAAGGGAGGAAGGAAACGGAAGAGTAGAGGAAAGAGGGACCATAATCAGGATATATATATATATGAAAAATATTTTTCATATAAAAATATAAAAAGAAATAAAATTAAACAAAATAGAAGTACAATGTGGTGAACATACTTTTTTATTTTGCTTTTATTTCTACCTTTTATTTTATTAGTTATTTTATTTATTCACATTTCAAATGTTATCCCCCTTCTCAGTTTCCCCTCCACAAACGCCCTATCACTTCCCCCTGCTTCTATGAGGGTGCTCCCTTACCAGCTCGCCCACTTGTACCTCACCACCCTAGCATTCCTCTACACTGTGTCATAGAGCCTCCACAGGACCAAGGGCTTCGCCTCCCATTTATTCCAGATAAGGCAGTAATCTACAACATGTGCCGCTGGAGCTATGGCCCTGCCTATTTATGCTCTTTGGTTGGTGGTTTAGTCTCTGGGAACTCTGGGAGGGTCTGGGTGATTGATATTGTTGTTCTTCTTGTGGGGTTGCAAACCCCATCAGGTCCTTCATTCCTTCCACTAACACCTCCATTGGGATCCCTGTGCTCAGTCCGATGGTTGGCTGTGAGCATCTGTCTCTGTATTTATCAGGCACTGGCAGAGCCTCTCAGGGGACTGCTATATCAGATTCCTGTCAACAAGCACTTTTTTGCATCTAGTGTCTGGGTTTGATGTCAGCAGATGCGATGGATCCCCAGGTGGGGCAGTCTCTGGATGACCTTTCCTTCAGTCTCTGCTCTACCCATTGTCCCTGTATTTCCTTTAGACAGGAACAATTCTGGGTTAATATTTTTGAGACCAATGAGTGGCTCCATCCTTAACCTCTGGACATGTTCTATACAGATTCGTTCTCCCCTTTGGTGGATATTTCAGCTAATGTCATTGCCATTGGGTCCTGAGAACCTCTTGCTTTCCTGGCATCTGGGACTTTCTAGTTCCCCAGTCCCCCACTGCTACACACCAACTTTGAATTTCCTGACCCTCTGTACTTCTACCCTGTCTCCTCCCACACTGGTTCCTGGTCCCTTCCCTCGTCTCTTCCTCCCTCCCTCTACCTCCTGAGACTATTTGGTTCCCCATTCTAAATAGGACTGAAGCATCCACACTTTGGTCTTGCTTCTTCTTGAGCTTCATATGGCCTGTGAGCTCTATAGTGGGTATTCCAAGGTTTTTGTTTTTGTTTTTGTTTTTTCCACTAAAATTCACATAGTAGTGAGTAATACCATGTGTGTTCTTTTGCGACTGGGTTACCTCACTCAGGATGCTATTTTTAAGTTCCATCTATTTGCCTGTGAATTTCATGAAGTCATTGTTCTTAATAGCAGAATAATGTTCCATTGTATAAATGTACCACATTTTCTGTATCCATTCATCTGTTGAGAGACATTTGGATTGTTTCCAGATTCTGGCTATTATAAATATGGATGCTATGAATGTAGTGGAGCATGAGTCTTTATTATGTGTTGGAGCATCTTTTGGAAATATGCTCAGGAGTGGCTCTTCAGGTAGAACTATTTCTAATTTCCTTAGGAACCACCAGACTGATTTCCAGAATTGTTGCACCAGATTGCAATCCCATCCGCAATGGAGGAGTGTTCTTTCTCCACATTCTTGCCAGAAAATTCTGTCACCTGAGTTTTTGATCTTAGCCATTCTGACTGGTCTCAGGTGGAATCTCAGGGTTGTTTTGATTTGCACTGAAATTTATACAAAATATTTTACATCAATTTACATAAAATCTCTGACCAAACCAATTTCAGTATCAATTTATGAAGCTAACACTATAAAGTGAGCAAGAACAATAACAAAAGGAAAGCTAGATGAAAAGTCAGAGCAGTTTTAATTTGCAATTCAATGACTGAGAAGGGTGGTGAACATTTGGTAGATATTTATTAGCTGTTTCCACTTTTTTTTTTTTTTTTTTTTGAGAATTGGTTATAATCGTAACCCATATGTGACTGGTTCATTTGTTACCTCAATAAATTTTCAAGGTCTGCATACATTCCTTGTATTAATTCTATGTCAGAAGTAGAGTTGATAAAGATTCATTCCTATTCTGTGAACCCCTTCATTTTATCAATTGTTTCCTTTAGCTGTGCACATAGCTTTTTAGTTTAAAGAGTCAAACTTGTCAATTATTGGCCTTAATTTCTAAGTTACTGGAATCATTCAGAAAGTTTTTTCATACCCCTATATCTTGTAAGGTACTTTTTTGTTTCATCTAGAAGGTTTTAAAGCTTCATATTTTACACCAAAGTCTTTGATCAACTTGGAGGTAAATTTTTGTACACAATAATAGAAATGTCTTTAATCTATTTCTTATTATTACTACTATTATTATTATCTCATACATCACATCTCATCTACAGTTTTTCCTCTCTGCACTCCACCCAGTCCCTCCCCCACCTACAGTCTCCCCCCAGATCTACTCTTCCATTTGCCTTCCAAAAAATGAGCAGCCTTCCCAAGGATATACACAAAACATGGCATAACAAGCTACAATAAAACTAGGTATAAACCCTAACATCAAGGATAAGAAATGCAGCCCAGCTGGAGAAAAATGGCCCCAAGCACAGGCAAAAGAGTTAGAGACAGCCCTACCTCCCAGTGTTGGGAGTCCCACATGAACATCAAGCTATACAACCTTATGTTATATGCAGAGGGCCTAGCTCTAAGAGACTACATTGTCTATGATTGTTTCTTCAGTCACTCTGAACACCTATGAGCCTTTTATAGTTGATTCTGTGGGCTATGTTCTCCTAGTGTCCTCTGCCCCTCTGACTCCTACAATCCTTCCTTCCCTTTTTCTGCAGGGTTCCCTTAGCCCTGTTTAGTGTTTGGCTGTAGGTCTTTATCTACTCATATCCATTCCTGCATGATGTCTCTCTGATGATAATTGAGCTAGTCATTGATGTAAAAATATATCACAATATCATTAAGAATCATTTCCTGTGTAGGCTCAATGGCCCAGTATAGGGGAATGCTAAGGCAGTGAGGCGAGAGTGGGTGGGTAATCCTTCACAAATAGTTCTACCAATTGGAGTCTAGATACACAAATACATGAGCTTATGGCGAATATTCTCATTCATGGAACCATTTATAATTAATTCTTAATTTCTGCTAGATACTGTACTAGATATTTTCCTTATAAAAATAGTAAATGAAAAATAGCAAACATCTTCAAATGAATTTTGGAGTAAATTGTTAGGCAGACTTAGCCCTAGTCTACTCCATTGCCTATGTTCTTGTGCTGTGAACATGACTTTTCAGTTTGACCTTTAAAAAAGTGTAGGTTGCTATTCATCCTGTCATTCTGGCATCAACTGGTTGCTAATTTTGACAAAAGGGATATTGAATTGTTAATGTGAGGAGACATTGTACAATTTCATTTAGTCTTGATATAACTTTAGTAAGTGTAACCTTGACTGTTGGGTAAGATGGGTATGTTAACTTGAATGTGATATGTCCTCTGATATCACACTTGTTTGAATACTTGGTCCCTAGGTGGTGACACTGGCAAGTCTTTGAGGTCTTTAACATGTGGAAACTTACTGGAAGAAATGGGTTCCTTGGGCAAGCAATGAGTAGCCATAGACAGGCTCCACTTCCTGTTTGATCTTTGCTTTCTAGCTTCTGATAGAATACCACCATCCACTACTTACTCTTGCTTCCATAACATTCCCTGCCATGATAGACTATAGCTCAACAGTCTGTGAGCCACTATATTCCCTTTCTGTATTAAGTTGCTTTCTGTCAGGACTTTCACCATGACAATTAGTATAACTAATATAAGCTCAATTCCTGATTGTTATTTTAACCTAGTATGCTTTTGGTCACATATTATTGCCTCCAAAATAAAGAGAAAATACTTCAGCATGAATTATGAAATATTTTATATTTTAGCTTTGATCTTTTTCTATAATATTAAAGTTACTTTCCATCATAGCATTCCTAGCTAAATTTTCTTCACTATGGTCAAGGGACCTCTCATCAAAAATAAAATTAAATACATCTGTAAAAAATAATCAGGCAGGAACTACTGAATCAAAAAATATAGGAAATTCAAATCAACAGAGGAGATTTTAAAGAGACACTTTAACCACACTTGAGTGCTAATGATACAGTGTCATTGAAAGCCGGACCTAAGAATCTTTCATCATAATTTAGCTCTGCAGGAAATTCTGAAGAAACTGTTCTTCTGATTCTAGTTTGCAAATCAACATCTTAAGCTTAACCAGGCTCTATCCCAAGTACACAGATTCCTGATTTACTATAATGATAGAATGTTCATCCAATCCTTTCCTCAATTTCATAAACTTACTTCAAATGTTTTCTTTTGCAGTGTCCATCAAATTCTGCAGACCACATTGAATGAATTCCACATCTGTATCCTTAAAACAGTGTGTGCCTGCTTAAAGAAAGTATATGAGTAAATACATTTTCTATAAAGATCTGTTTACATATATTACTTTTGTTGGCAAAATATCATAATCAGAGATCAAAATCATGTCTTTGTTCATTTTTGCCTCAAGTCCACATAAGTACTAGTGGGCACTAAACAAATTATTTTTAATTGAAGTAATTTAATAATTATTTCAAAGTTCCTTTTAAGATATAGCTCAAAGTTCAAATTAAAATATGAATTCCTACCATATTAATATGTGTTTTTTAAATTTATTATTTGCAAGATTTATACTGAGTAGATTCTCTTGTCACCTCTCTGCCCAGCTTCATCAGATCTGGTGAGCCAAAGCCACACAAATGAGCTTCACTTGCCCCTCTGACCTTCCCTGCTCATGGAGTCTTCTGGAGGCAAGTCAGGCTGCCCTGAGCAGTTTGCTATCCACTCTGGACCTCCCCCCCCCACCTCTCTTTCCACCTTCTTCATGCTTACAGATCCTGAGCCATGCAGGTTAGCTTCCCTTTTCCCACCCATCTCCCCTGCTTACTGTGTCCTCTGGGGAAAACCAAGCTACTATGAGGAGTCTGATAACCCAGGTGGACCTCCGTTCTCCTGCCAACTCTGTACACACTTTATTCAGACCTGCAGTAACTGAACCATACAGAACTATGGATCCAGAAACATACAACCCAAAGATACCCATCAGAGGCCTATCATACCAGGACCATCAAAATTAACTTCCTTCCCAATACCTACTACAACAGAAAAAAAAAAAAATCCAGGAACCAAAACCATCTAGATGTCTAAAGGACCTTGAAAGAACACAATCAACAGAAGCCAGAGCAAAATGACATCTTTAGAGCACAGACACCCTGTTACAGCAATCTTCAGATATCCTAACACAACTGAAACAAAAGAAAATTACCTCAATTCCAATCTTATACAGATGATAGAGGCCTTTAAAGAGGAAATCAATAAATCTCTTACTGAAATACAGGAAAATATAATCAAACAGGTAGAGCAGAGGTTTTTAAAGAGGAAACAGATACATCCTTTAAAGATATACAGGAAAATACAAATAAACATATGAAAAAATAAACAAAAATATGCACGACCTGAAAGTGGAAAGAGAAGTACTAAACAAAACACCAGTTAAGGAAATCCTGGAGATGGAAAACCTAGAGAACAAAGCAAGAACTCAATAAGCAAGCATCATAAACAGAATATAGGAGAAGGAAGAGAGAATCTCAGGCATATAAAATACAATAGAAGCAATTGATGCATCAGTCAGAGAAAATGTTTAAGCATCAACATACCTGGCAAAATACGACTAGGAAATCTGGGAAAACATGAAAAGACCTATCCAAAGAATAATATTAATAAAATGAGGTAAAAAGTCACAACTCAAGTCGGGCAGTGGTGGTGCATGCCTTTAATCCCAGCACTCAGGAGGCAGAGGCAGGTGGATTTCTGAGTTCAAGGCCAGCCTGGTCTACAGAGTGAGTTCCAAGACAGCCAGGGCTACACAGAGAAACCCTGTATCGAAAAAAAAATAACAAAAACAAAAAACAAACAAACAAACAAACAAAAAAGTCACAAATCTAAGGACGAGACAATATTTTCAATAAAATTATAGACAAACATTCCCAAACAAAAAAATAGATCCCTATGAACATACAAGAACCTTATATAACACTAATCAGACTGGACCAAAAAAGAAAATTCTCCAGCCACATAATTATCCAAGCACAAAATTTACAGAACACAGAAATAATATTAAAATTGGCAAGGATAAAAGGTCAGATACCATACAAAAGCAGACCTATCAGAATTACACCCAACTTCTCAACAGAGACTCGAAAAATTAGAAGAGCCTGGTCAGACATCTTGTAACCTCTACAAAACCACAGATGACATTCTAGACTACTGTACCCAGGAAAACTCTCTCAATTATTAAAAGAGAAATCCAAATTTTAGCAAAATCAACCACATACCAGGCCCTACATAAAATACTAGAAAGAAATCTCCAACCCAAGGAGGATAATTACATGAAAGAAAACACAGAAAATAAGTAATTCCATACAAGCAACACCAAGGGAAGCACACATGTGCATGCACACACATGCACACCTACACACACACACACACACACAAGCAAATAATACAACATCAAAGTAACAGGAAAAACAATCATTGGTCATTAATATCTTTCAACATCAATGGACTCAATTCCTCAATAAAAAGACGCAAGCTAACAGAATGAATGTGAGAACAGGATCCATCATATTGCTACTTACAAGAAACACACCTCAGTAATAAAGAAAGATATTACTACCTCAGAGTAAATCACCGGAAAACTGTTTTCTAAGTAAACTGACCCACAGAGCAAGCTGGAGTAGCAATTCTAATATCTTATCAAATACCATCAACTAAAATGAATCAAAACAAACACGGAAGGACATTTCATATGTATTAGATAAAAAAATCTACCAAGATACTATATCAATTCTGAATATCTATGCCGCAAACATAAGGGCACTACATTTTTAAAAGAAATACTGCTAAAGCTTAAATTACACATTAATATTGGGAGACTTAAATGCCTCAGTCTCACAATTGACAGGTCATCCATACAAAAACTAAGCAGAGAAATAATGAATCTAACATACATTATGAATCAAGTGGACCTAACAGACATCTATAGAGTACTTTAGTCAATCACAAAAGAATATAACTTCTCCTCAGCACCTTATGGATCCTTCTCCCAAATTGACCATATAATCAGCCACAAAAAAGCCTCAAAAGATGCAAGAAAATTAAAATAATGCCTTGTATCTTATCAAACCACCATGGTTTAAAGCTGGACTTCAACATGGATTAAAGCTGGAAAGTGATCAACTAATTTATCAATGAACACTGAGTCAGGGATAAAAAGAAAATAAAAAAAAAGTTAAAGATACTTTAGAATTCAATTTAAATAAAGACACAAGATACCCAAACTTATGGGATATAATGAAAGCAGTACTAAGAGGAAAGTTCATAGCCATAAGTGTCTTTGTAATGAGATTAGAAAGTTCTAATGCCAGCAATTTAAAAGTACACCTGAAAGTTCTAGAAAAAAGAAGCAAGAACAACAAACGGGAGTAGAGTTCAGGAAATAATAAATATTAAGTCTGAAATCAATCAAATCAGTCAATTAGAAACAAAGAAAACAATAAAAAAGAATCAGTGAAACCAAGAGATTGTTCTTTGAGAAGAGCAACAATATACACACTTAGCCAAACTAACCAAAAGACAGAGACAGAGATTGTATCCAAATAATCAAAATCAGAAATGAAAAGGGAGACATAATAACAGACAATGAGAAATTCAGAATCATCATATTTTATTTCTAAAGGCCGTACTCCACAAAATTGGAAAGCTTTAATGAAGTGAATAATTTTCTAGACAGATACCACTTATCAAAGTTAAATCAAGACCAGATAAACTGTGTAAACTGCCTTTTAACCCCCAAAGTAATAGAAGCACTCATTCAGTCTCATAACAACAACAACAACAACAACAGCAACAACAAATTCCCAGAGCCAAATGGTTTTAAGGCAGAATTCTACCAGACTTTCAAAGAAGAGCTTATAGCAATAATCCATAAACTATTCCACAAAGGAGAAACTGAAGGAACACTGCCAAACTTATTCTATGAAGTCATAGTCACCCTGATTCCAAAAGACTCAAGAAAGAAAGAAAATCTCAGACTCTTTTCTCTCACAACCATTGATGCAAAAATACTTAATAAAATACTTGCAAACTGAGCTCAGAAAACCATCAAACCCTCATCCATTATGTTCAAGTAGTCATCATCCCAGGGATGCAAGGATGGTTCAATATAAACAAATCCATCAAAGTCATCCACCATATAAACAAACAAAGAAAAAAATTACATGATCATCTCATTAGCTGCTAAAAAGAAACTGAAAAAGTCCAACACCCCTTCATGTTAAAAGTATTAGATCAGGAATACAAGGCACATACCTAAATATAATCAAAGAAGTATACAGCAAGCCAGAAGAGAATATCAAACTAAGTGGAGAAAAACTTAAAGCAATTCCACTAAAATCAGGAAGAAAACAAGGTTACACCCTCTCTTCCTATCTATTCAATACAGTACCTGAATTCATTGCCAGAGCAATAAGACAACTTTGGAGATCAATGGGATAAAAACCAGAAAGGAAGAAGTCAAAGTATTGTTATTTACAGAAGATAGGATAGTTTACATAAGCAATTCCAAATATTTTACCAGAGAATCTCTGAAGCTGATAAACACCTTCAGCAAAGTGGCTGGATACAAAATTTACTCAAATGATCAGTAACTCTCCTTAATACAAATGATTATTGGGCTGAAAAAGAATTTAATGAAATAACACTCTTTACAATAACCACAAATAATATAAAATATCTTGCTGTAACTCTAACCAAGCAAATGAAAGATCTGTATGACAATAATTTAAAGTCTCTGAAGAAAGAAACTGAAGATGGAAAGATCTCCTGTGCTAATAGACAAGTAGGATTAGCTTAGTGAAAATGGCCATTTTATCAGTTGCAATCTATAGATTTAATGTAATTACAATCAAATTTCTAAAACAATTCATCATACATCTGGAAAGAGCAATTCTCAATTTGAAATGGAAAGGCAAAAATCCTAGAATAGCCAAAACAATCTTGAACAACAAAAGAACTTTGGAAGGAATCACTATCACTGACCTCAAAATGTCCTATAGAGAAATAGTGAAAAAAATAGTGATAAAACTGCTTGATATTTATACAGAAACAGATTTGTTGATCAATAGAATTGAATAGAAGAACCAGAGATAAACCCACATTTTGATAAGGAAGTCAAAACCATACATTAGAAAAAAGAAAGCATCTTTAATAAAAGTGCTGGTGTAGCTAGATGTCAACATGTAGAAGAATGCAAATCTATCTATCCATATTTTACCCCTGTACACAACTCATGTCCAAATGGATCAAGGACATCAACATAAAACTGGATATATTAAATCTCATAGAAGAAAAAGTAGAATACACTCATTGATACAGGAAACATCTTCCTGAACAGAACAGCAGTGGCTAAGTCTCTAAGATCAACAATTGATAAATGGGACCTCATGAAACTTCAAGTATTCTGTAAGGAAAAGGACATTGCAAACAAAGCAACAGCTTATAGATTGAGAAAGGGTGTTCACCAACCCTCTATGTGACAGAGAGCTAATATCCAAAATTTAAAAAGCACACAAGAAGTTTGACACCAACAACCCAAATAACTTAATTTAAAAATGAGGTACAGCAATCAAAAAATGGAGTATAGAACTAAACAGAGAATTCACAACAGAAGAATCTCAAATGTCCAAGAAGCACTTAAATAGATGTTCAAAGTCCTTAGTCATCTGGGTAATGCAAATCAAAATGACTCTGAGATTCCACCTTGCACCAATTAGAATGGATAAGGTAAAAAACTCACATGTTGGAAAGGATGTGGAGAAAGAGGAACAATCCTCCATTGCTGGTGGGATTGTAGGCTGGTACAATCACTCTTGAAATCAATCTGGAGATTCCTCAGAAAATTGGAAATAGATGTACCTGAAGACCAAGCAATACCTCTCTTTGGAATATACCCAAAAGATGCCTTACCCTGCTACAGGGGCACATGTTCCATTATCTTCATAGTGGCCTTGTTTGTGATAGCCAGAAGCTGGAAACAACACAGATGTCCCACAACAGAAGAATGCATACAGAAAATGTTGTTCATTTACACAATAGAATACTACTCAGCTATTAGGAACAAGGATATTATGAGTTTTGGAGGCAATGGATGGAAAATATCCTGAATGAGGTAACTCAGTCCTAAAAGGATATGCAGGGTATGTTCCTACTAATAAGTGGATATTAGCCAGAAAGTACCGAATAACCAAGATACAATCTACAGAACTCAGGAAGGTTAATAAGGTGAAGAGTACAAGTGATGATGCCTCAATCCCACCTGGGAGGAATAAGAAAGCAATCTCAAGGGGAAGAGGGAGGGTGGGACCTGGAATGGAGAAGGAACAGGAAGGAGAAAAGGGGAACATGATCAAGTATTGGTGAGGACAGAACTAAAGCCTTGAAGGCCAGCAGAAAGAATGGAAACAGGCCAGCTCAGAAGGTAGGAGGTGGGGGATACTCTAGAAAGTACCTGAGACCAGGGAACTAAGAGATTCTCAGGACTCAATGAGAAGAACATTGTATGAAATATCCAACAGTGGAGAAAGAGAACTTGTATGGTCCATCTCCAGGAGAAAGACAGGACATTAAGTGCAGGAATCAGGTTGCCATCTGACAGTCAAAAACTCTAACCCAGAACTGTTCCTATCTAAAATAACTGCAGGGACAAAAATGGAGGACAGACTGTATGGGAAATGAGGTTCAGTGACTCGTGCAAATTTGAATCCAATTCAAGGCGAGGTTCCAGGGCATGACACTATTACTGATGCTATGGTGTGCTTACAGACAGGAGTCTAGCATGGCTGCCTCTAATAGGCCTAAGAAGCAGCTGAAAGAGCCAGATGCAGATGCTTACAACCAACCAGTGGATGAAATGCAGAGACTCCTTTGTGGAATTAGAGATAGGCTGGAAGGAGGGCAACCCCATAGGAAGACCAGCTGTCTCAATTAACCTGAACCCCTGAGCTCTCTCAGATACTGAACCACCAGCCAGGCAGCATACCCGAGATGATTTGAGGCCCCAGACAGATATACAGCAGAGGACTGCTGGGTCCGGCCTCAGTGAGAGAAGTTGCACCTAACCCTTAAGAGACTTGACACCCTAGGGAGTGAGGAAGTCTAATGGGGTGGGAGGTGAGGATGGGGATATCCTCTTGGAGACAGGAGAGGAAGAATGGGATGAGGGACAGTTAGAACATGTATCTAGAAGGTTATAAGGACTGGACTGTAAAAAAGATTAAAAAAAATTAAAAAGAAAGAAAACAAAGAAAAAAGAAAAAATGGGATACAGTGCTAAAGAGAGGTATCAATAGAGGAATCTTGAATTGCCAAGAAACAGTTAAAGAAATATTCAAATTCTTTAGTCATTACAGAAATGTAAATCAAAATAACTCTGAGGTTTGATTATATACCCATCAAAATGGCTAAGATCAAAAACTCAAGTGATAGTACATGCTGGCAAGGATGTGAAGCAAGGGGAACACTTCTTCATTGCTGATGGAGTACATACCTTGTACAACCACTTTGGAAAAAAAATATGTTGTTTTCTTAGAAAACTGGCAATAACTCTACTTCAAGATCCATCTTTACCACTCCTTGGCATATACCCAAAGATGCTCCAGAATCCTACAAAGAGACTTGCTCACCTATGTTCATAGAAGCTTTATTTGTAAAAGCCAGAAAGTGGAAACCAACTAGATGTCCCTCTACTTGAATGGATAAAGAAAATGTGGTATGTCTACACTATGGAATACTACTCAGCCATTAAAAACAATGACATCATGAATGTTCAGAGAAGTGGATAGAACTTGAGAATATCATTTTTAGTTAAATAACTCACTTACAAAAGATATGCATGGTATATATTCACTTATAAGTGGATATTAACCATAAAATACAGGATACTCATGCAACACTCCACAAACCTAAATAAGCTAAACAAGAAGGAAGGCACAACCAAGGATGTTTGAGTTTCACTTTGAAAGTGGAATAAAATAGACTTAAGAGGCAGGTAGGGAACTATGTGGGAGAGGGGATGGGGAGGAGAATGGGGACCTGTTCAGGATCCAGTTTCAGGAAGGTTAGGAAAGATGGCCAGATGGCTATCTGAATGAACAGAAATTTGCAGCTGACAGGGGTTGGGAATTGGGGGGCATCTACAGGATGAGACAGAGACTGTGAATAAGGGAGACACCCAAGATTCACTGAGGTTATCTCATCTATGACTCAGAGCATGGGGAATATGGAACATGAATAGGTCATCTATAGTAGCCAGACAGGAACCACAGTGGATCAATAGGAATGCCAACCCATCCACAAAATGTTTGACCCCAAATGTATCCTGTCTAGAAGGAATGCAGAGACTGAGGGAATGGCCAACCAACAACAGGCCCTACTTGAGACCCATCTCATGGATAAGCACCAATCACTGACACTATTCATGACACTCTGTTATGAATAGTTATAACATCAATGGTAGATCTACCATTGATGTCCTCTGAGAGGCTCCACCTAGCAGCGACTCAGACAAGTGCATCTCAGACAAGTAGATGGAGCATGTGGATTCTTATTAGCAGAATAGGAGGAAGAATTGCAGACACCAAAAGGGTTGAGCACTCCATAGAAAGACCAACAAAGTCAACTAACTTGGACCCTTGATGCTTTCAAAGACTAAACCTCCCAAGAAAGAGTATAAAATGGCTGGACCTAGACCTCCTGGAGCAGATGTGAACCTTGGTATTCATGTGGGTCCTGAACAACTGAAGTGGTGCTATACAAAAAAGCTGTTGCCTGCCCATGGGAATTCTAGATAGAGTGCCTTACCTCAGTTGGAGAGGATTGCCTGGCCTTGAAGACTTGATGTGCCAGGGTGGGGGATCCCCATGGAGGACCCCACCTGGTCATAGTAGACAGGGAGGAGGGCATGGGGGAAGGATTGTGGAAGGGGGTAACCAGGATGTAAGCAGTTAGCAGGATGTAAGTGAATAAGTAAAATAGATAAATAAATAAATAAATAAATAAATAAATAAATAGGGGATAAACAAATATAGTCAGATGGCTACAGTTTGTTACTCTACATGAATATTGTTTTAGTTCAATAGACTATTCCTTCATCTCTTCTTTAGCTAAAATTATTTCCAATTAAGAAGACAAAGATTCATAAGAAAACTTTTCTCTTTCATATTTTTCTTGCCATTGTAATCGAGAGTATGAAAGTTCCACCTTGCATCTGAGAGCAGCCAGGTTGAAGGATCCTGGTTCTGTCAAAAGCTCATTGAACTGTAAGAATTGACATACTGAGCTCATCATATGAAAAGGAGAAATCTCTCACTTTTTAAAAATAAAAAATAATTATATTGGGAATAGCTTTTTACCCTGCTATAGAAATATAGAGGTGATTGGGGTAAAAATGAGGCACTTTATAGCATTTAAGATGGTTTTATTTAAATCTTTCTGGTCTATGGTCATTATTCAACCTTTCTATATTTCCATTATAATATTGGCATATGTTACCATAAAAACCATCTTCTTCCCTTAATAAGAATGTATAGAAAATGGTTAAAATAAGGTTATATTTTACTCTGTCTCCTATTTGCCACAATGTTAAATCTCAAATAGAACCCAAATTTTAAGACTTTAAATGTTATTAAATTTCAATTATGTGGTCTATGTATACTTACCATAAAGTGAATTTATTGCCTTATACTTAACAAAGAATTTACTTACAAAGTCCAACGATATCTAATTGACTGAAATTCTTGTGGAATATATATAGTACAGGCATTATTTCAGAATTTGATTAGATTGCATATCTTTGGAGCTTTAATTCTTTTCCATAACTGTATCAGTCTCTATCCCCAATAATTTATGCATCTGTTAAAGATGTTATGTCCTTTTGTGTTAAAGAAATAGTTCCCATCAACTATTTTTAACTGAAAACAGTGGATACACCACAGATTCTTTCATTAGATAACTCAAAATTTGATGCAGTTTTCAGTGTAATTATAAACATGGTAGTTTATGGACTTTATTTCTGTTTGCAAAGTATTAGTATAAGTTGGTAGGCTTATCTTTAAGTCTTGACACTAGCAAAAAAAACATATGATGGGAAAAGATGTTGCCTATTATTTCCTGTTCATTTAAGGAAAGTCAACAAGATATATTTTACTATCTAGGCTTCCTTGAACAGCAATCCTTTTATCATCCAAATCACATAGACTAAAATGTTTAGACTCTAGAAATCACTGCTGAAGTATCTTTTGTAGTTGGATCCTTATCACTATATAAAGAAATGATATTCTTATATAAGAGTGTTATTTTTGGTTTATTATCAGCAACTACTAAATCTATGGTACACTACTCAAAAGCCAGGGCAAAACCAAGTTTTCTAAAAAGAAATTTATTTACTATGAATTTTCAGAGTTTTGGTGAACATTCTGTTACTTCATTTAGTTTTCTGCCCCCAGGTTCCTCAATTATTGTAAGCTAGAAGCTTGTTCATCTTCATGTCTGATTGCAAACACAATTTTCTCAGATAACCTTTCTCATCAGGTCCAAGAAATGCCTAGTAAACATCTGCTCCTTCATGACATTGGCAACATGGTTGCCAGTTGAGTGGCTTGCATTGATAAAAACATTTGCAATTTACAGTTTTGTTAGCACAATGATTAAATAGGTCAAATATGTAACAGTGATAAAATAAGAATCCCTCAAATGTGAATTGGCTCTGATCTAGCTTGAGAGACTTACAACTCGAGTCAAATATGATGATGCTGCAGAAAAGTAATAATATCCCTGCTCTCTAATGTGGGATAAGTAATTCTTCAATTTACTAACTTGACTTCTTGAGAATATGACATATTTTCTATTTCTCCCATTTCTTCACAAGTTCTACTTTTACTGCCTAGTTTACAAACAGGAAAGTTCTCAAGGCTCAGATTTAAATTATGTGTTTTTTTCCTCACCAGATCTCTGATTGATGACTCCTTTGTTTCGATAAAGTTTACTCAACACTTTCTTTTTAATCTATACTATAGTACAGCAAACAGTTTTAAGGGTCTTTATAATTATTTAAGAACAATTATATTAAAATTGCTCTTTTGGTATATTCACTAGACCCTGATAAAAACATAGTGAGAAAAATCAAGGAATCTGGCATGGTGAAGTGAAAATCCTCTTAATTAAAATTTTAACACATCCCAGTTATTAGTTCTGAGATCAAGTCATTGGGAATTTTGAGTAGCAATTTCTTTCTCTAGGCACCATAACCAGGTTCTCATTGTCTGCAAAATGAGTAGAGTTGACTAGAATGATTTAAATTATCTTCTAATAAAGGACTTACATAGTTTTTGGTGCTGTCTAATTTGCAGAACAAGAATTTAAAAAGACTAGTATAATTTTTTTTATAGAGCACTAATACAAAAATATATTTATGCAGCTTAATGAGGTCCTCAGAAGCTAGAAGCAGGTTGTAACATTCAGTATGTACATTTCTCTATGCCTCTTCACTGTAAGTCGTATTCTTTCTCAAAGCACAGATAAAGGAAGCTCCAATTAAATTAGAGATTGAAGAGTACTGTTCTTCATTCACAGTCTTATATAATCTTTATATAAACTCTTGTATTTAGGTTCAAATTCAATGTTTATAAATATTTCAAGTCATTGAACATTAAGAATTGTCTTCTGTGATGTTTATTCAAATTTGCACTCTCTCCTTAGCATCCTTATCTTTTGTTTTATCAGTTTCTTTGGTTGTTCTCAATTGCTATTTTAATTATTATCTTGTTTTATGCATGAGTCTGGAGAATATCTAGCATTCTCTTCCTCAGCTAAGTACATTCAACTTTGTTCTAAGGCTGGAGCAAAAACATTTTGAGCAGTATTTCATTATTCAAAACTTCTCATGTATTTATAATAAATGGTTTAGATTCTAGATTCAATGAGAATATCTCATTGTACTCTTTTTTATTTACTCATATTAATTGTTAAACATTTGCTCATTTCTTATATAAAATAGCATGCTTCAAAATATTTGCCCATGGGAAGAATAGTTATATTGACCTCATTAATATGTATATTATCTAGTACAGCTTTTATAAGAAACACTTGAAATCTATTCTCTTAATGATTTTCAGAAAGAAAAAAAATAGCAGCTGCAGTCACTGTCTTTTATAGTAGCTCCCTTGAGTTTACACTTACTGTCTAACAAAAATTTTATGTTGTTATCAGAATGTTCTCAACTGTTCACCAGCTTGAATTTAATTCTGAGTTCTCTATTCTGTGACAGTTCTCTGCCTATTTTAGCGACTGTCTCATACTGCTTTATTACTATAGCTTTGTATTATTTTAAGCCAAGTGTTAAAATTCTACCAAGGTGTATGTGTGTGCGTGTGTTTGTGTGTATATGTGTATAGAGACACATATATACATACATGTTCTTATCATGAGATTAAGGTTTCCATTTTTGTACACTGGACATAGTTTAGAATTAAAGTGAAGATAAGCTGTATAGTAGAAAAGGACTATACCAGTAATATTGTCTTCCTTTATAGAGATGACTCATTGTTAAACACTTTCAGTTGGGGACTAGGATATTCTCTGATGATTTAGTCAATATGAAATCTTTTTATATTTAAGTTAATTTTAATTGTTACTGATACATAAGACCTAAAATATGCATATTTATGGATTGCTATATGATGATTTCATGCATTTTTACATTGCATAATGTTTAAATCCAGTTTACACCCTCTGTCATGTCAGATTATTGAAGTTTCAAGGTGAAAGCAATCAAAATCCCTTTCCCTAGCATTTTGAAATCAATGACAAATTATTATCATATAATATATTACATATACAACATATAGTTGCCTTGCTATGAACTAGTACACAAGCTTCCCTCATTCTTCCATAATTGTAACTTACAGACACTTGGTAAACCTTTTCCAGGACTTTTCACTATACACCTCCCCATAGTTTTCTATATTCTCCTCCAATATTGCTGTTTTTCATCTTCTTATTTTTCCTTTTTATTGGTTATTTTATTTATTTACATTTCAAAAGTTATCCCTCTTTCCAGTTTCCCCTCTAAAAGCTCCATATCACCTCCTACCTCCCCCTGCCTCTGTGAGAGTGCTCTCCTACATGCCCACACACTCTTGCCTCAGTGGACAAGAATTCCCCTATCCTGGGTCATCAAACCTCCACAGGACTAAGGGGATCTCCTTCCAGTAGTGCCAGATAAGGCAATCATCTGCTACATATACAGCTGGATCCATGAGTACCCCCTGTGTACTCTTTGGTTGGAGTATTAGTCCCTGGGAACTTTGGGGGTTCTGGTTGGTTGATATTGTTGTTCATCCTATACAGCTGCAAACACCTTCAGCTCCTTCAGTCCTTTCTCTAACTCCTCCACTGGAGATCCCATGCTTAGTCCAATGTTTGTACATCTGCATCTGTATTGGTCCTGTTCTGGCAGAGTCTCTCTAGGGAAAACTATATCAGGCTCCCATCAGCAAGAGCTTCTTGGCATCAGCACTAGTGTCTGTGTTTGGTGTCTGCAGATGGGATAGATCCCTAGATGAGGAAGTCTCTGGATAGCCTTTCATTCAGTTTCTGGTCCCCTCTTTGTCCCTGCATTACCTTTTGACAGGAAAACTTCTGGATTAATATTTTTGAGGTGGGAGGGTATGTGGTTCCATCCCTCAACTGGGACCTGTGCCTATATGGTGGATATGGTATCCACAGGTTCTATCTCCCCATTGTTGGATATTTCAGCCAATATATTCCTTGTTGGGTACTGGGAACCTCTTGGTTCCCTGGCATCTGGAATTTTCTGAGTGCTTACACACAGTTCCCCCTTCACGACTGCTGCACACCTACTTTCAAATTCCTGACACTCTGTACTTCTCCCCCATCTCCTCCCATGTCTGAACTGCCCCTCCTTTATCATTCTGCCTCCGTTCACCCTCCCATATCCCTCTCTCACTCTACTTCCCAGAGATTATTCTCTGCCCCCTACAGAGTAGGGTTGTAGCATACACATTTTGGTGTTATTGACTTTCTTCTTGGATTTCATATGGTCTGAGTTATATCATAGGTATTCCAGGCTTCCTTTTGGTTAATATGCACTTATCAGTGAGTACATACCATGTTCATTCTTTTGTGATGAAGTTACCTCACTCAAGATGATATTTTCAAGTTCCATCCATTTTCCTAAGAATTTCATGAAGTCATTGTTTTTAATAGCTGAGTAGTACTCCATAGTCTAAATGTATCACATTTTCTATATCCATTCCTCTTTTGAGGGACATTTGGGATGTTTCCACGTTCAGGCTCTTATAAATAAGGCTGCTATGAACATAGTGGAGCATGTTTCTTTGCTCTATGTTGGAGCATTTTTTGGGTATATGCCAAGGAGTGGTATAGCTGGTTTCTCAGTTAGAACTATTTCCAGTTTTCTGAGGAACTGACAGACTTATTTCCTGAGTAGTTGTACCAGTTTGTAATCCCACCAGCAATGGAGGAGTGTTCCTCTTTCTCCACATCTTCGCCAAAATCTGCTGGCAACTGAGGTTGGTTTTGTGTGTGTGTGTGTGTGTGTGTGTGTGTGTGTGTGTTTATCTTAGGCATTCTGACTGTTTTAAAGTGGAATCTCAGGATTGTTTTCATTTGCATTTCCCTGATGACTAAGGATGTTGAACATTTCTTTAAGCGCTTCTCAGCCATTTAAGCTTCCTCAGTTGAGAATTCTCTGTTTAGGTCTGCCCCACATATTTTTAATAGGGTTATTTGGTTTTCTGGAATCTAACTTCTTCAGTTCTTTGCATATTTTATATATTAGCTATCTATCAAATGGAGGATTGGTAAAAATATTTTCCTGTAGATTTCCATTTTGTCCTATTGACAGTGTCCTTTGCCTTTCAGAAGCTTTTCAATTTTATGAGGTCCCATTTTTCAATTCTTGATTTTAGAGTATAAACCATTGGTGTTCTGCTCAGAAAATTTTCTCCTGTGCCAATATGTTCAGGGTTATTTCCCACTTTCTCTTCTATTAGATTCATTGTATCTGGTTTTAGACGGAGGTCCTTGTACAAGGAGATAAGAATTGGTCATGCATTCTTCTACATGAAGACTCCCAGTTAATCCAGCACCATTTGTTGAAAATGCTATTTTCTACTGGATGGTTTTGGCCCCTTGTCAAAAATCAAGTGACCATACATGTGTAGATTAATTTCTGGGTCTTCAATTCTATTTCATTCATCTACCTGTCTGCCTCTTTACCAATGCAGTTTTTATCACTACTGCTCTGTAGCATAGCTTGAGGTCAGGGATGGTAATTCTCTCAGAATTTCTTTTATTATTGAAATTGATTTTAGATATTCTGGGTTTTTTGTTATTCCAAATGAATTTGAGAATTGCTCTTTCTATCTCTGTGAAGAATTGAGTTGGAATTTTGATAAGGATTGTATTGAAAATGTAGATTGCTTTAGGTAAGATGACCATTTTTACTATATTAATCCTGCTGATCTATGAGCATGGGATATCTTACTAACTTTTGAGGGCATCTTCAATTTCTTTCTTCAGAGACTTGAAGTTTTGTCATACAGATTTTTCCCTTGCTTGGTTGGTGTCACACAAAGATATTTCATATTATTTGTGATTATTGTAAAGGGTGTCATTTCTCTTATTTTTTTTTCTTGGCCAGTTTATCAATTGAGTAGAGGAAAGTTACTGATTTGTTTGAGTTAATTTTATATCCAGCCACTTTGCTGAACTGGTTTATCAGCTGTAGGAATTCTCTCATGGATTTTTTGTGTCACTTACATATACTATTATATCATCTGCAAATAGTGATATCTTGAATTACTCCTTTCCAATTTGTATCCTTTTGATCTCCTTTTGTTGCCTAATTGCCCTGGCTAGATGTTCAAGTAATATATTGAATAGATAGTGACAGAATGGGCAGCCTTTTCTAGTCCCTGATTTTAGTGGGATAACTTCAAGTTTCTCTCCATTTAGTTTGATGTTGGCTACTGGTTTGCTGTGTATTGCTTTTACTATGTTCAGGTAGGTGTCTTGAATTCCTGATCTTTCCAAGGCTTTTAACATGAAGGGATGTTGAATTTTGTCAAATGCCTTTTTAGCATCTAATAAAATGATAATGTTATTTTTTCCTTTGAGTTTGTTTATATAGTGGATTGTATTGTTAGATTTCCATATACTGAACCATCACTGCATCTCTGGAATGAAGCCTACTTGGTCATGGTGAATGATTCTTCTAGAGTGTTCTTGGATTTGGTTTGCAAGAATTTAATTGAGTATATTTGCATCAATATTCATGAAAGATATTGGTCTGATGTTTTCTTTCTTTGTTGGGTCTTTGTATGGTTTAGGTATTACTGTAACTGTGGCAGCACAGAGTGTATTAAATAGTGTTCCTTCTGTTTCTATTTTATGAAATGTTCTGAGCAGTATTGGTATTAGATCTTCTTTGTAGTTCTGATAGAATTCTGCACTAAAACAATCTGGTCCTGGGTATTTTTTGGTTGGGGGACATTGAATAACTGCTTCTATTTCCTTAAGGGATTTTGGGACTGTTTAGATGGTTTACCTGATTCTGATTTAACTTTGGTACTTGGTATCTGTCTATAAAATCATCCATTGCATCTGTACTTTCCAGTTTTCTTGAGTACAGGTGTTTTTAATTGCATATGATAATCTTTGGAATTCCTTCAGTTTCTATTGTAATGTCTCCATTTTCATTTATGATTTTATTAATTTGGATATTGTCTCTGTGTCCTCTATTTAGTATGGCTAAGAGTCTATCTGTATTTTGGATTTTCTCAAAGAACCAGCTCCTGGTTTTGTTGAAATTTTGTATGGTTCTGTTTGCTTCTGCTTGGTTTATTTCAGCCCTGAGTTTGATTACTTCCTGTTGTCTACTCCTTTTGGTTGTATTTGCTTCTTTTTATTCTAAAGCTTTCAGATGTGCTGTAGAGCATCTAGTTTATACTCTCCACTATTTCTTTATGGAAACACTCAGAGCTATGAGTTTTCCTCTTAACACTGCTTTCATTGTGTCCCATAGGTTTGGGTATGTTGTGCCTTCATTTTCATTAAATTCTAGGAAGTCTTTAATTTCTTTTTTTATTTCTCCCCTGACCAAGTTATCTTTGAGAAGAGCATTGTGCAGCTTCCATGTGTATGTGAGCTTCCTACTGGTTTTTGTTGTTGTTGAAGAACAACCTTAGTCCATGGTGATTTGATAGGATGCATGCGATTATTTCAATCTTCCTTTATTGTTGGAGGCTTGTTTTGTGTTCGATTATACAGTCAATTTTGGAGAAGTTACCATGAGATGCTGAGAAGAAGGTATATTCTTTCATTTTAAGATGAAATATTCTGTAGATATCTGTTAAGTCCCTTTGTTTAATAGCTTCTGATAATTTCACTTTGTCTCTGTTTAGTATGTTTTCATGATATGTCCATTGATGAGAGTGGGGTGTTAAAGTCTCATAATATCATTGCACGAGGTTCAATGTGTACTTTGAGACTCACTAATATTTCTTTTACATATGTGGGTACCCTTTCATTTGGTGCAAAGATGTTCAGAATTGAGAGTTCCTCTTGGGGGATTTTTCAATTTATCAGTATATAATGTCCTTCCCATCTTTTTTCATAACTTTTGCTTCAAAGTCTATTTATTAGATACTAGAATTGCTATTCCAGCTTGTTTTTTGGGACCATTTGACTGAAAAAAAATTTTCCATCCTTTTAATTTGAGGTAGTATCTATCTTTGTCACAGAAGTATGTTTCCTGTATGCAGCAAAATGGTGGGTACTGTTTACCTATCCAGCCTGCTACTGTATGTCTTTTTATTGGATAATTGAGTCCATTGATGTTGAGAGATATTAAGTATCAATGATTGTTGCTTCCTATTATTTTTGTTGTTAAAGGTAGAATTATGCTTGTGTGGTTCTCTTCTTTTGGGTTTGTTGTGAAATTAGATTTTTTTGCTTTTTCTTGGGTGTGGTTTCCCTCCTCATGTTGCAGTTTACTTTTATTATCATCTGTAGGACTGTATTGGTGGAAAGATATTGTTTAAATATATTTTGTCATGGAATATCTTGGTTTCTCCCTCTATGGTAATTGAAAATTTTCCCAGATGTAGTAACCTGGGCTGGTCTTTTTCTTTTCTTGGGATCTGTATGACATCTGCCCAAGATCTCCTGGCTTTTAGACTCTCTGTTGAGAAGTCTGGTGTAATTCTGATGGGACTCTATATGTTATCTGACCTTTTCCCCTTACTGCTTTCAATATTCTTTCTTTGTTCTGTGTATTTGGTGCTTTAATTATTATGTGAAGGGAGGAATTTCTTTTCTGGTCCAATCTGTTTGATGGTCTGTAGGCTTCATGTATGTGTATGGGCATCTTATTCTTTAGGAGAGTTTTCCTCTATAGTTTTGCTGAAGATATTGACTGGACCTTTGAGTTGGTAATCTTCACTCTCTTTTATACCCACTATTCTTAGTTTGGGTCTTTTCATTTTGTCCTAGATTTCTTGAATGTTTTGAGTTAGGAGCTTTTTGCTTTTTGTATTTTCTTTGACTGTTGTGTGAATGTCTTCTCAGGTATCTTCTACACCTGAAATTCTCATTTCTATCTCTTGAATTTTGTTTGTGATACTCACATTTGCAACTACTGATCTCTTTTGTATGTTTTCCATCTCCAGGGCTATCTCCCTTTATGTTTTATCCAATGTTTCTATTTCTATTTTTAGATCTTGGATGGTTTTGCTCAATTCCTTTACAGGTTTGATTGTGTATCTCTGCATTTCTTTAAGAGATGTATTTCTTTCCTCTTTAAGGGCATCTACTTGTTTACCTGTGTTCTCCTGTATATGTTTTTATTTATTTATATCCTTAAATTCCTCTATCATATTTATGAGATGGGATTTCAGATCTGAATCTTGCTTTTGGGGTGTGTTAGGGTATCCTGGACTTGGTGTGGTGGGAGTACTGGGTTCTGATGTTGTCAAGTAGCATTGGTTTCTATTGCATATGTTCCTGTGCTTGCCTCTTGATGTCTGGTTATCTGTAGTGCTAACTGCCCTTGCTATCTCTGACTGAAGCCTGTCCCTTCTGTCATTCTGGTTTAGTCAGAATTCCTTGGAGTCCAGCTGGCTCTGATCCTGTGATTCTGGAATCATGTGATCCTGAGATCCTCCATGTGTCATAGCTCCTAGGAGTCAAGCTGCCCCTGGGTTCCTGAAATCCTGGTGTGACCAGGCTTCTGAGATCCAGTTGTATTAGAGCTCTTGGGAGTCAAGCTCTCTGTGGCTGCTGCAGAAGTGTGTGGGGACCTAGATTCCTGGGTCTGCTCAAAATACATGTGCAAGCTGGAAGTAACCTGTGCTTCTGGCTGGTCAGGGCTTTGTGTTTCCCTGGTTCTTGTGGTGTCCCAGTTATTCCAGGTGTTGGAAAATATGTTGTGGCCTCAACCGTGATCTTAAGTGTATAGGAGCTCCAGTGATCCTGGGTGTGTCCATTCTCCTCGGAGTCGAGCTTTCTCTGTGATCCAGTAAGGTTGTGATCCTGGGTATGTCAGAACATCTGTGATCCTGGATGTTTCACAGAACCTAGGAGTGGAGCTTCATCTGGGTGTTGTAGGAGTAGGTGCAGAACCAGTGACCTAGTTCTGTTCCAGGCATAGGTTCAAACCAGAAGGAATCTGTGCCTCTGGCTGGACAGGGTTTCCTGTGTCACTGTGTCCTTGGACTTGAGCTTCCTCTGGGTGTTGTGGGATTGGGTGCAGACCAGCATCCAAGGTCTCCAATATGAATGCTATCTGTCTAGAGGTCAAGTTGATTCTACTATTATTGAGGAAAAAGAAAATAGCATGTAGTTATTGTAAAATTAGCAAAACACAAACTATGAAAGAATAAGAACAAGGTGAAAAACATAATTTTGATACAATTTAATATTTTTAAAGTGTTAGTTTTGAAATAAATAGAATACATTAAAAGCATTATTGCTTTGTTAGTGTGTTTTCTCATTTTTTTAAGGAATACTTTTCTCTTGTAAAGAACAATACATCTGAAATATAATCACAAAAGAAAAATATTGCTTGTATTGAAAGACATAACATTTTAAAATTATACATTAGAAACTGTGGTAGATATTCCTTCAGTGACTCAGTGGTTTCTTTCCTTAGCATGTAAAAAAGTATCAGATATATACTGGGAATCAATTATTATCTGAATGACTGGCAGTCTTGTTCACTTCAGTTAATAGGCCAAGATGATAAAATATAAATGGCAAACATGTTCTATAACAGCCTCTAAAAATATCTTCTACCTCTAACATTTCACTTTGATACTTTGCCTTTTAAGAAATAATATTTCCAATTAGAAATTCATTATCATTTCCAGAACCTCTTTAAGCAGAGCAGTCATGACAAGGATGTACAACTCTTCTAGCTCTGAATAGATCTTGTATTTGGGTGATTATTAAAAGGAACAAAACATGAAAATTCTTCAGATATTGTATATTATGCAGTATCTCAACTTAGTATTGTATTGAGAGATTTCTTAATGTATTAAGACAATCACTTTGGTACTTTAAATATTTTGGAGCTTGAAACTAATGACTATAATATCATTAATAACTCAATTCAGTAATAATGTGAGATTTTTTCATAAGAAATTCTAAAACACAATATAACATTTCTTAATGGGAGTATTTTCAAGAATTAGGGCTAATGAATAACTAACCTTGAGTTTAAACTAGGTGGTTAATTAAAATTCCATATGGAACATTTAAAATTCTATTGGGCTAAATTCTACCCTACAGAAAAGTCAGATATAGCTTTATTCTAAGCCTGATATTTGGCAAAAAAAATTGATTATGCCAGAACCACTGCATATGGTTATGCAAGTTTATCTTCAGCAACTCTGAATATGCATCTACAGTCATATTTTCATATATGGAGTTGACATTAATTAGCTATATCATTTTTCATTCTCAATCTTTAAACTGGAAATATATTTTACAAAAAGCATAGAATGAAACTTTTGTTTAGATTAATACATACTTACACATTGATAGAGCTTCTATAGGAATTATCCTATCTATACAAGTAGATTAAGTGTATGATCTAGTATTTGAAAATTATATATTATTTTAGTAAGACATTGGGACTCTTTGAAATGTTTACAATGACTAACATGATATTCAAATAATGATAAACCACAGCTCACATAATAATTAAAGTCTCAAAACATAAAGTTAAACTGAACACTATTTGAGGTCACAAAAAAGTAATAAGCCTTGTTTATAATTTTACTGATTGACCTTGAGTTGTGGCTACATTTTTAAGCTGCACATTTCAAAACCATTAAATTCTAGTTAAGATTTAATCTTCTCACTAGTATTGCTAAAATATTCAGATGACAGAAAGTTTTTTGCAAGTTGATTATCATAATCTTTAGCATTGCAAGTTTAGTAACTCTCTAAGAATCATTTATTTTATCTTACAGTTTTAAAAATAATTCTACATTATGTTTCATTTTTCATAGAATGAATAAAATGTAAAAGAAAAGAATCACTGAATATATCAGAGTAAAACTTCATTTATTTTTCTTCTTTGGAGCAACTTATTTATAAGCTGAATATTATGTTTGTTCAAGTAGTTTATTTAAAATACTTTATTTTTAGTTTAAATATTTCATTCTTAAATTTG